>OMNW01019338.1:103022-127948 GCA_900303245.1 Selene dorsalis | reverse complement strand
CTGAGCGATTGCTTTTGATAAACTACAAATATACAAACAACAACCACAAAACCCATTAAGTCTGAATGAAAAATAGGAAAAAAAAAAAAATCAGTTGTTGTCCCTCACATGGATGGATAACCTAAGCCAGGGGAGGGTCAGTGTCTGTGTATTGCATGGGCGATGACATGACCCAGGGTTAGACAAAAGAGAAAGCCCCCACACTCATCCATGACATTGAAAACATTGTGTGTCTCCTACTGGTTATTTAGTGTCTGTTCAGAGTAGTAATCTACCTCTCTGTCTGTTTTGCATCTCTTTGTGGACATTTTGTGTCTCCGTGGGATTGTTTTGCATTTCTATTGTGGTCATTTTGTGCATTTTGACTGACAGCTATGACCTTAAAACAAGACATACATATATTCCCCTCACTCACAGGCCCTGGCCTATTGACCTCCCTGACCTCTTGGACCACTGGGCCTAGTAATCCATCTGTGTCTATGTTGTAATCAAGCACAAATCAAATACAGGTACACTTGTAGCTGCAATGATGGCAAAGATAAAACTACACTTCTCTTCTTCTCTTGTTAGTTGATATTTTGCCGTTGTACTGTATAGTCCTATGTTTCTTCGACAAAGTTGCAATTAATGAGATAAAACAGAGACAATTAACCTGTGGTTACAGGCACACATTTGGTCAAAGTCTAATGTGGAAAATTATGAGTACATTATATATTATTTCTAATGACGTACAGCCATATACATGTCCCTTTGATGCCACAGGAGCCATTTAACAAAATTAAACAAGCATTTGAGCCAGTAAGAGTAAGGGCAGAATGGAGTAGCAGTTTTTTGATTATGTTTCTGATTAAATTAGAATTTGTGGATGATTTTTTGAGGACCTTTGGAATAAACAGAGGTTTGTTCTCCGCAAAAGAAGTTGGTGTGAGCTTTGTGAATGCAAAGTAAGAAACAAATCTCAAAATTTTGGTCCATATAATGTAACCTTATTTTGTAAATTTATTCCAATGGGGGCAGTCTGGTCTGAAATATTCTCACAGAATCAATTCAGTCACATTTGATCAGTAGTGAATTCTAAAAACTTTTTTTTTGACATTATGTGCCTACAAAAGTGAAAAAACATTTTTGAATGAGACAGTGCATGCTCACAGAGAAGCATGATGAGTCACAAATCATAAAATGAGCTGGTCTTATGAGCTGAGCGTGTCAAATACAATTAACTGCAAAAACACAAGGACACATTTACAAAAGTTCCTGACAGCCAGCCTCCAGCCTGTACATATATAACCACAGAGTTGCTTCTATACTGTTTTGTATATGTTTACGAGGCACAAAAAGGATCATGATTGGTCTCTACATGTTATATCAAATGTCCTCATGGTCACACAAATTGTTCTACTATATTTTGACATCTAAACACCTCTGACCCATTAGACTTGGGCATTTCCCATCATGAGAACAGCCCTGAAAGTCCCAGCAGGACTCAACCCATCGGTAGTTTTTCATTTCCTTCTGTACAAATAAATCTGATACACATTATGCAGTTTTATTCCACATTTAAAACGATCTTTTTATTTTGATAGTGCTGCACATAATTCCTCTGTATGGAGGATGAGACACTGAATATACCGACTGGTAAAAAAAATTAACATTTTAAATTCCACAACAATTTGATTTAAACATTTGGTGCCATATGAAAAATGTATATAATGGTTTATATGATAAACTCTTACAATCCATACATTTTTGACAATTTAATAAATATACACAAGATACAACACAGCACTGAGTAAATTAATCTGAACGAAGCTATCCATGTAAAATATCTCAACATCATATATCCCTGCTTTCTATATGAAAATTATATTTACAGAGTTTAATTACACACACACACGCACACACACACACACTACTTGGTCACAAGAAGCAGATGGGTCCCAGGACCACCGCAGTCTCAGGGCTGAGGGAAGATAGTTCCCTCACCTCTATACCCAGATCTCTGATAGGAAGCAACTCCACATCTCCTCGATGTTGCTCTGTGCTCCCGCGAACCCTCACAACCACCTCCGCCTGCAAAATAATTAGCCAGGAAATGGGACATGAAAAGATTGTGTGTTTGTTCTTTTATGAATTCATATTTTGCATACATAGCAGGGAAGGCCAAGGTGCAAAATTATATTTTCTGGAGTCTAAGACATTTACTATCAAAATCTATATCTCTTGATTCTACTGAATGATTTAATCACCTTTTATTTATGCCATATTAATTATCCATGTTGTAATTATGGTACCTGGGAACATTCACTGCCAATGCAGGAATGATATACAATGTTGTGATGGTGTTTGAAGAATGTGAATTTGATCATACTTGACTGATTTATGGTAATTTACACTCAATATACTTGTAAAACTTTTTTTTATTTAAAAAGAAGTGGACAAATCTACAGTGCACATAGATCTGTGTCTTTCAGTTTATGTTCTTGGGATGTCCTGTGGATGTCACTATAAGACTCATCAAATAGTTGAGTCTTACCTCACAGCCTTTTTGTGACACTGTCATAAGGTGTGAACCAATTTCTGTGCCAGAATCTCCCAGGAGGTGAATTCTCCTGTTGGTTGCATCAGTTGTGGCAGCAGTGCTGGAGTGGTTTCCTGTACAGCTGACAGTCAGGTGCTGGAAAGAAGTGTGGCTTTGAAACCGCAGGAACCTCAGCTGGACAACATCTAGACCAGGATACTCAAACTGAAGGACACAGAAATCATTCACTTTCAGTCAAAACAAATTGTTCGCTGTTGTTAGACACAACAAATGATCCTAATTCCTTAAACAAGTCAGTCTTACCTTGTTTCCATCTTGTTGCTGACTAAACCACTGGAGAGATCTTCTTGATTTCTGCCTGTCTGGTTCCCACCTAAGTTTAACCTACAAAGTACAGCATTATCTTTATTTTTAAAGCCATTCTTGGCACCACTTTACTATATATGTCAGAAATGGTGAATAGTTATACTCTTTCATCCCATTATTCATAATAGTTATAAAAGGCCACACTCTGTTTTTTTTCTACTTGTCCACTGAAAAACGACTGTACCTGTGACTTTAAAGGGTCAATACAGGTAGTGCCTCCAGCTGTGAAGTTACAGAACACTTTCACAGCATCACAAGGACAGCCTTGGTTGGGGTCCATGTAAAAGTATCCTGAAAGATAATCATTCATATATAGTGTATTGTCAGTCAACAGACGCAAAACACAAGATCTTATTCAGACCCTCACCATCATTCAGATGTGGATGCATGAGACCCAGCTCGTGGCAGGTGGTGGCAGGGTCATCTTTGGTTCCCAGGGGCCAGCTGAAGGATTCCTCTGAGTCTTGTCCTTCAGACAGGATCCTCTTCACCAGCCTTGACCTCTGCGTCATCATTCAGTTACACAACCAAACATTCAATCAGTCCACCAACAGCCAATAATACAGCTCCTTGATTGTAAAGCACAGTTAAGCAAGGACAGTGTGTAAACAAAGTGTATATTAAAAGAAAGCTTGTACCAACTTTTTGTTGTCTTGCCCGTTGCTTCAGGAGGGTTGGTGTTTGTCTGGACAATGGCACATTTTTCAGTTTAGGTCTTGCACTGCTTCGCTGGTTTATTCTGAGCCTCAGCTCATTCCTTTGAACTGGTCTTGGCACAAGTTTTGATCGTCTTCTTTGTGTGGGCCTGTGTTTGCCTGGTGCACCTGGTTTTCCCTGTGAAACAAATGACTTTGACTTTCTGAGCACGGCACATAGCTACTGGCCATTAAGTAGTATTCACTGCCATCAAGCTTCAAATACATTTGACAATATGTTACAGTTCAAACATATTTACTTCAGTTGACTTGTATTGTGTATGAAAAATGTCTTACTGGAGGTCCACGCTTTCCTTTCACTCCCTTTGGTCCTCTCTTTCCTTGGAAACCTTTCACTCCCTATAAAGGTCCAAAATAAATCAGGGTCAGTGAGGTAACAGTTATCTATAGAACTGTCTTAAATTCCACAAATAGAAAACTAAAACTGTCACGAGAGTGTCTGAGTTTACAAATACAAAAATTTTTTGGCTGCTTCAAGTCATTGCAGGAAAGTAAAAAAAGAAAAAGTAATAAATTGTCTCTCACCGTTTGTCCATGCTCACCCTGCATAAGGACAGTAAAAACTTACTTGAGTAAAATATTTCAGTATAATTGAGTAATATTAAAATATTTAAAATAGCAGAATATCCAAACAACATACAGGAAGTCCAGGGAGGCCTTTTTGTCCAGGTTCACCACGAAGACCAGAGACTCCCTGAGAAAATCAGTTAATGTATTAATAATTTGCCACCACTGATAAACACGGTACAAGAGCTAAACAAAACTTACCTGCTTTCCTTTACGACCCTTTCGACCTTTCAGCCCTTGCAAACCAGGATTCCCCTGAGACAAAAGTTATAATATAATTTGATCAACATGAAACTATGCTTTTGAATGTCAACAATTTCAGCAGTTTAAAATAATGTTAACCAACCTTTAACCCTGGTGGCCCAATTGGTCCCAAGATTCCCGTGTCACCTGGTACACCCTGTTTATTAGCAAAGAGTATTCTACAGTGATGTGACTTTTAAACCACGGACTTAAAATTTATGTGTGACATTTTATCTTTTACAGAAACCTCACTGACTGTGGGGTGAGGACATGCACTACACTGTATGTCTGACTTTTACCTTTGTACCAAGACTTCCAGATTCACCCTTCTCTCCCCTCAGTCCTGGGATACCCTGTATCAACACCAGTAATGAAGCAGATGTGAACAAGTATTATGTGATGTGATCTCTGTACCATGCTGTTAAACAAACTTATATACCTTTGGTCCAATCGGTCCAGGAGGTCCACGTGTTCCTTTTGGTCCACTTTTACCCTTAGAGATGCAATAAGACATTACTAAGCCACATTTCCCACTAGCACAGTGAATTACGAAAAATGATCAATAAGTAATCATTTTATGCATAATTTTTTGAACAATGATACGATTATAACATTCTCATGACATTTAAATAAATCCCATTATGTTTTACCTTAAACCCTGCTGCTCCAATGTTTCCCCTGATCCCAGGAGTCCCAGGTTTTCCCTAGAAAAAGCCATTTAGTCACAAGGGTAAACCCTGTCTCACAAAAAATTGAGTGAGGTATCTCACAATAGGATGTGCCCTCTGGTGTGACCAATCACTGTTTATCAACAGGCTGTAATTTTAAGCCATTACTTTCCTGCAACGGCCTTGCTCATAACATGCCGACCTCCTTGATCTAGACTGCCTGCAAAATTTAGACCCAAAACATGGGTCAGAAACCTGAAGGACAGCAGACTGTGTGATTGGTTGAGGGTTTGATAGAGGGCTGAAAGAGAACATCTTTCTTTGTATGGTTGTGTGTTAATCATGTTGTCATTGATCTTACCATCTTGCCAGGTTGGCCAGGTGTTCCAGGAGGTCCTCTGAAACCAACATCCCCCTTTTGGGTGAGCACAGGAGAGTCTACTTGAGTAAAACGTTTGAACAACAGGGGAAATTTCAAAATGGTTAATTTTTCTTACCGGATCTCCTTCATTACCCTCAACTCCCAGTAACCCATCCAAACCACTAAGGCCCTGAGAAAATGATTGAAAGAAAACAAGAGACAAACCACCATCAACAGATCCCTTACTTTTTTGTGCTAAAATACAATATTTAGTTTGTGTTATTATATAATGATTGTATTGATGTAATGATTTCTTTTTTAGTTTTAATGCCATCTAATATTTAAGGTGAACCAAAGTCTCCTGCAGCAGCGATGTATTTGATATGTGAACACAAAAATAAAAGTATTTTACAGTGTCTTAAAAAAGGGATACTTGCAGGTTTTCCAGGCTTTCCAGCAGGTCCTGGCTTTCCTGGGAGACCTTTAGGTCCCTACAGACCAGATTAAACCAGAATGTAAGGCCCAGAAATTAACCTGATTTACAGTGTACATAGTTTTATAGCTGTACCTGCCTGCCCCTCATTTTATATTTAGAGGAGTAGGAGTAGAGTTTATTGTTTCCATAAGTTATGATTGTAATTCGTAATTAGTATTGTGGAATATGAATTTCAACCATAATAAAACTCACTGTTTTTCCGATCCCTCCCTTGATGCCTTTCTTTCCAGAGTGGGCTCCTTCACCCTTAAACAAAGTAGCAGGAAATAAATGTCAGAATTCAGCTGCTGAGAAGCAGGTATAACTTGTCATGTGAGCAGACAATTGAAGGCCATCTTCATTATCACAACTTATTTTAAGAACTAAGAGATACAGTTGCTGCTTTAAATGTCATTCAAGCTGATCATTGGCTTCCTTTTACCATTGCCCCCTGGATTCCTTTAGTTCCTGGAAGCCCAGGAGGACCAGCATGGCCAGGTTGACCTTTAGCACCTGGAGAGCCAACGAACCCTTTCTTCCCTGGAGTGCCCTTAGTAAAAACAGTCATACAAATACAGTCTTTTAATTATACAATAATTTGTTAAAGTAAAAATTTCCAGAATCAATAAAATATAACAGCAGTAACATTTAAAGGTCTAGTTACAAAGGCTGAGATTTCAATTAAGCATTTTACCACTGTGCCTCGTGTCCCAGATTCTCCTTTTGTACCTTTCTGACCTCTTCCCTGGGAATTACAGAGGGTTATACAGACACATTGCGTCACTGTGGTTACATTTTCATGCGCACCATTAAATGTGCTTAACTACGTTAATGATGCCCACAGGCTCTAACAGATAATGAAGTCCCACCGTGTCTCCTGTGACGCCTGGAAGGCCGGGTTTTCCTTTTTCACCGCAACTGCCCTGAATTGCATAAACACACAGCAGAGATGACATTAAATATCAATTAACCCAAAGAAATGGACAGATCAAACTTAAGAGTGAGAATATTTCAATGCATTAGAATGAACGATACAATACACCTTTATTCCAGGGCTTCCGATTTTGCCATCAACACCTCTGGTTCCTGGCAATCCCTGAAAAAACACAGAAATTTACAGGGTGAATGCTATTTTGTAAACATTAATTAACCATTAATCCAACCATGATATACGGCTATGGTCCAGGTCACACCAACATCAAGCTACATTTGTTTTGTATGGCACTAATCAATCTGGTAGGGCTTACAATACATTGTAAACATACATACTTAGCCTCTATGTAACTAAACTGTGACTTCAATCATCCAACAAAGTCTACACAGCTGTTTTATACAGTACAATACTTATTTAGAGCGGAGTTTTTTTTTTTTTTTTTAGAATACTGGTAGTTATAATGATTATCACAAAAATGGTTAAATCAATATTAAGTGAAACATACTGCTGTTGATGGTCCAATATTTCCAGGGGGACCTAAACTACCAGGGGGGCCCTGAAATGAGAAGAAATAAACCTACAGTTTTGTAATATTAAGACATTTTAATGCATTTATACATAACATGGACATAACAAGATGTGCATCATGATGGAGGGATTGTTGTAAGTACCCAACATACAGAATTTGTACATCAGTGACACTCAATTAATTCAGCAGTGATACGAACAGTTTGTCCCCGGAGCCCCTTCTGGCCTTTGACTCCTGCTGCCCCGGTGTTGCCCCCTGGTCCAAAGTGTCCAGGCCTGCCTGAGGGGCCTCTTATGCCTGGTTCACCCTGTCCCAAAACATTGTTCTTGCCATCATCATCATATTTTTTCTCCAGAACATTAACTTGGCATTTACCATCTTTGACATTAAAGACAATGTAGTTTCTCAGGTAATGTAATAATCGTACTCAACTGACCTTGAGCCCTGGAACGCCCTGTTTCCCTCTGTCTCCTGGTGCACCCCTGTATCCCTGCAAAGGAGGTCAGACAGAATAGGGATGCAATACAGTGCTTCCTTTTAATTTACACATGAAAAATATTCAGCCCAATGCAGGGCATCTTAGAAGTTCATGTTAATATTTTTATATCAGTGTTTGAATTTTGAGAGTAGAAACAGAGCAGACGGATGCAGATAGCACTGGCCTGAGTAAAAAACTCACAGGTAATAACAGAAAAAAAAAGTATTTAAAAAATCTAATGCTTACTCACCTGTTTCCCTGGTGGCCCGCTTTTTCCCTGTGACCCTTGATTGCCCCTGTCACCTTCAGCTCCTTTTGCTCCTTTCTGCCCAAGAGGTCCAGCTTTCCCTTTGTCACCCTGTTATGTAAAATTTGAAAAACATATACTGCTTCTACATGCAGGGTGCATGTAATGGATGCTGCACAATCAATCAAACAACACATTTACATGCTGACATTTACTCACACTTATGCCTTTCTGTCCAGCTGGGCCCTCGACCCCCCTCATTCCAGTTGGACCCTAAACACAAAAGCAACATCTTTATGGATGCATTTTTATACAGTCAAACTACAGAAAGCACAAGTCTGTGTTTTCAGAAATCTAAAAAGTAACACAGTGAAGTTTAAAGTAAAAAAGAAAAATTTAATCTGTGAGCAACACAATCCAATTAATTCAATCTCAATCTACCTCCTCACCATCGAGACCAGCAGCTCCCTCCTGCCCCAAAGTCCCTTTTGATCCCTGAAGATCAAACATGTAGAGACAAATGCAAGCCACTGAGAGATGAATCATTAAATGGCTTCACAAACCACCCCAAACCCAAACCACTGGCGCAACTCAACAGACAGTGCTCAGTAGGAGAAAAACCTGACCTTATCTCCTTTGACACCAGCTGCTCCAGCTGGTCCTTGGGGTCCATCTTTACCCTAAATGTAGAGAAGAAGAAACAATGGTTGCCCAAAAGAGTGATGTGTGTGTGTGTCCCACTACATACTCTCAAAGTGACCTGAAGGAAGAAACGAAGCTTGTACACAATTAACTTATCTTTGTGAACTCAGCTAACCCTAACACCAACCCTTAGCTTTGAACAGTTTTGTTTATTTAAAAATACTTATTTTGAAATTGTATTTCACTGTATTTACAGATTGTTTGTGGTCATAATGATATGTCTATATCCTGTGTATAAATATAGCAAAAGTATATGCAAAACATAATTTCTTCAGGCTTGATATAGGCAACATGGGTAGGGCCAGTCACAGAAAATCAGCTTAATCATTTTTGACAGTTATTATGTTGACAGGGAGGTGATGGCCCTTGTTTACGTCTCTCTACAGTTTATGTAAGAAATCAAAGTGCAGCTGCAGGGAAATGTGGCACTTATAGACATCAACAACATGCAAATACTAAAAAATAGCCTTTACCTACTGGACATTAAGGTGAAACCTGACAACAAAAGAAAGAATAAAAATAAACTTACTGGGTAACCTGTAACTCCATGAGGGCCAAGTGGACCTTGTGGGCCTTGGTCACCTGAAAGCCCACGTGGCCCAGTCTCACCCCACGATCCAATGTTACCCTGAATACCCTGGAGGAAAAGATTTATTCATAAAAATAGAAAATTATGATTATAGAAACCTTTGTGCACTGAGGTAAATTTCGGGTCAGTCGAACTTTAGTTGTGTGGTTAATCTCATACAATATGCCATTAAGTATTATCGGCAGGTTGACATTAACAACTGTCTATGTCTTGAGAACCTTTAAATTGTATACAACCTGATGCACCTCTGTAAGAGGGCTGAGTAGAAGAGAGACTCTTGTACAATGTCCATGCAGTATTTATTCAAGTCAATCACATTTTTCAACAGGAAACTTGAAAACATC
Organism: Selene dorsalis; assembly: GCA_900303245.1. NCBI lineage: Eukaryota > Metazoa > Chordata > Actinopteri > Carangiformes > Carangidae > Selene > Selene dorsalis. Next base: position 118,190 of record OMNW01019338.1, on the reverse strand, counting down.
TTACAGGAGGTCCTCTGTATCCCCGTGGTCCAGGCATGCCCATCTCACCCTGAAGTACAGCGAGAACAAAGAGACAGCAAAGAGATGAAAAAAAAAACACTTAACCTAGCTCTGATACCATGTATGTAAAACTTTGGCAGTGGAGTTGATCACAGAAAATAATTTACTTACTGGTGGGCCTTGTCTTCCCCTTGGTCCTTCTTCACCTTTCTTACCCTTCACAACAAAGTAAACACCACATTAAATTGAGACATTATGAGTGGGAAACTGACCAGTATGACAGAATAATTTAGAGGAACATGAAGATTCATTTGTCAACACTGACTAGTAAATACAATGCTTGAAAATTATTCATACCTTTAGCCCTTCACCTCCTGGAAGTCCACCGGGGCCTTGTTTACCTTTAACCCCCTAAAGTAAATCAATAGTCCTTTAATCTCAGCACTATTATGACAACAATTAAAATATCACAGACATTGTATTATACATATATCTTGTCCAATCCCTGTTTCTTCTACATTGTCTGCACTGGAGCATCCTAAGAAGTCATGCTGTGATAGTCAGTAACTTACTCTTTCTCCTGATTTCCCTGGTGTCCCCTTCATTCCTCTACTGCCTGCTTCCCCCTGTAAATTGAAACAAATGTAAAGTTAAATCAGTTAACATCTCCCTTCCACACCACAGCCAGATGTAATTTAGAGTATTCATTTCCATACAAGTGTGTGGTGTACTCCAGAACCTCATCTGAACTGCCTCTTACCCCCCTACAACTACTCCCATTTGGCCTAGACAGAAAACGTATTCACATTTTATCCAATAAAATAGGAGTTGGAAAGAAAAAAAACAAACAAACACTTTTCTATGAGACAAGGACAATAAATGTCTTACACTTTTTCCTACAGGTCCTTGTGGGCCAGGAGTGCCTGTCTTTCCAGGTAATCCCTGTGGAGAATATTTGCCTTCGTCAGATCTGAGAGACAGTTGATTTCAATGATTATTATGTAGAGGTAAAAACTCACTTTTGGTCCTGGAGGTCCAGTGTGACCATTTATTCCATTTGCACCTGTGGGACCCTAATGGAAAGATGATAACAGTCCATCACATATCTGTCAGTATCCTGGTTACCCATGGGAATTAATTTCTGAGAAAGGCAAATTATTGTTTTAACAAAGAGAAGACAGTATGTTTAATTTATAGGCGTTATACTGCAGTGGACTTGTTAAGTTTGGTATTCATATGTGTTTTCAGTACCAGTTTATAGTTTTTTTTCACATTTCTGTGAATCAATCCCATGGCAAAAAAGCTATAATTGACACAGTCTCTTCATGGATGTGGAAAAAATCACTCCAATATACAAAACATCCAATAGAAAGGCCTCACTAGTTTATGCAGCTACAGGCAAATGGTTGTTGATGCAAATGTAACTATGTCAAACATTTGCATAAATGTTTTGTTTAGGAACTCTAGGAGGTGATGGGTGTTCATACAAAGTTAGAAACGGAGTGCTAACTTATTACTGATGCTCAGTCTTACCGGGGCTCCAAGAGCTCCGTCCTGCCCCCTGTTTCCCAGATGACCTTGAAACCCCTGAGATGCAATACACACAAACAATGTGAAGATGATCTTTTGGAAGTGTTCAGTATTTTTCAGTATGTTTTTCTTGTGAATGATGAAATGCATGCTAATAGAATAACATGGCAGTGGCCAGTCCTTAAACATACAAAGAGAGTATCATTGTTGGGATATTACCCTTAGTTGCTCATAATTTTCTCTGGTGTAGTATAAATGCTTGGGTGTAATCACCTTTAGTCCTTTAGGTCCAGTCACCCCTGGGACTCCAGGCTTTCCCTAAATAACCAATTTATACAAACAGAAGCAGAAATTAAATTCAGTTGACAAAACTTTTAGTCAACAATCTTATTCAACAGCTTTAAGTCCATCTTAAGTAAAACAGATTAAAATAAAAAATATTTTTTTGGTCTTAACGCTGCAGTCACATAAACACAGAATAAGAAGTGTAGCCACATGAGAACCTTAATACCAGGTTCTCCGTCACGTCCTCTCTCTCCAGATTTTCCCATCTCTCCCTGCAAAACACAACAATTAAAATTGTTGTATATGGGTGTAGTACAATTATGAGTATCTAGAATAAACTTAACCACCACTTATTCAAACTCACAATAGGACCAGGCGATCCTGAAAATCCAGCTCGACCTTCTCGACCCTTTAATCGGGAAAATTACCATAACTGATTAGAATTTCATTTTTTGCTGTAAATAATGCCACAAGTGAAAAAGAAACGACGGTCAGCAGCAGCAAGGACACTGTCAGTTGAAAAAGGAAAAGTGAGTGGAGTGTAGCATACTTTGTTGGACTTTTTCTCTCATATTTGTTTTTTGGTGCCAAGCAAGAGTTACATTTAAAAAAGAATCAATCCCCACTTTCTCATGAAAGTAAATAATTTGATGTGAATGCTGTATATATTCTACATGTACTAGTGACACAAAGAAAAACAATGTTTTTTGTCAATTTGTCAAAACTTATTGCACATAACTGAAACCATTTTAACATCATTTAACATTATTTGTACCCACCTTATCACCCCGAGGCCCAGGAAGGCCTTGAATACCACTCAGACCTCGATCTCCCTACAAAAACACAGATACGTATACACATTAGCACAAAATATACAGTACAATATATATTGTCAATGAAAAACACCCCAAACAAGTGACACACCCACCTTTGGTCCATCTTTTCCCTGCTCCCCTTGCTCCCCCATAATGCCATCAAATCCCTACAATAAAATGTGCAAAAGAAACCTTAATAATTACAGTCACTACAGAATATCCATTCATATAGTTTACTTCACTCACACTAGGTCCAGAAGGTCCTAGTTGTCCTGTTGGTCCTCCAAGTCCCTCAAATCCTGATGGGCCTCGACGCCCCTTCAATCCCCGTTTACCAGGAGGCCCCGGAGGCCCCTGTACAAATATACAACAACACACTGAATCAATTCACTGATCTGGTAAATGAAAAGATCAACAAGCAGCTGAATAGACCGACAGAAAGGTTCAAACTCACCATGTCTCCCTTAAACCCTGATTCACCTTTGCCACCGCGTTTAGCTTTAGCACCCTGGTAGACAAAAATGCATGCATACACACACAAACACGCACACATGGAAAACACCTGTGCATTTAGCTCAGTAGTAAGCAACTGGTAGGACTGTGACAGCATCTGTTAAGTAATGTTGTAGTTCATTAAGTATTGCCTTAGACTTATTGATCATGAAAATTTTAGCTGTGGTCAATATTAAAATTGCTTTAAGTAATCTTACGGGATCACCTGAGGGTCCAGGCTTTCCTGGATTCCCACTGGCTCCCTGTAATGACAAACAATACAGTCAAACTCCAGCATGAGAACTTCATGATATCAAAGTTCATATCTCTGGTGATAAATTATGGCCCTACAAAATTTTGGGGGCTGTTGTCTTACGTGAAGTCCTGGTAGTCCAGGTTCTCCTATGTCTCCCTCATCTCCTTGATCACCCTGTTGAAACACACAAAAGTAACCCAAGAAGTAAAACTGGATTTCAAATTTTAGTCTCAAAACTTTTCTTTAAGTACTTGTAAGCACTATAAGCGTACTTACAGGGTCCCCCTTTGGACCCAGAGGTCCATCTGGTCCTGGGCTCCCCTTAGAAAAAAAAAATCAGAGGTTGATTCCATTCATTCAAAATGTGTTTATACCAGGTGATATATCTGTGAAGTATATCTGCTTAGTTTGTGCAGGATGTTTTCCAGACATCCATTATTTTTTGATCTGTCTACTACAACAAATCATTTCCATGAAAGTAAAACGTATTACAGACTATAGGTTCCAGTTCAAGAATGAAATTGAAAAGTAGCCCTCCACCCAAATGTGTAACACATATGTGTATAACTTTTTTTTTCATGCATCATATTTGTCTTGTGTTCATGGCCTGCACTCAGATCTTAATGCATAAATGTAGGGCTGGTGGTAACACCTTGATTAATTTTCTGAATCTGACCTGACCGTCTTGTTTTACCTGAGGGCCACGGACACCAGGAAATCCAATGATACCATCAGGACTGGGTTCTCCCTAAAATCATACATGTACAAAGAGATTAGACATATCAAAAAAAATGTTGCATACTTGTCTTTATTCATTATTCAGTCTCTCTAAGGAGGACAATATCTGTAAGTGTACCTGCAGCCCAGCCGCTCCTCTAAGCCCCATTTCACCTTGATGACCCTGGTAGCATTAAAAATTTTTTTACAGATATCTTTTTATTATGTATCAGCTTAGATTACAACTTGATTGACTATTACTTACTGGAGGTCCTTTAACTCCTACAACACCTTTTGGTCCTCTGGGGCCCATTTTGCCCTGAGAAGAAGACAAATCAAAAGATACTCTTCCTACCTTCACAGTGGCTCTCATTGTTAAGGCCAAACTAATTTTTTTGATCTAATGTCTCTATGTAAGTATATTGCTATTGTTATATAACTTACAGATGGACCAGGTGGTCCACTAAAGCCTGGAGATCCAATCTCTCCCTGAAATCAATAAGACATAACATTGGTCGGGATGTAGAATATTTATATAGTTGCTACAGAGAAATGGAAAAGTAAGCTAGCTATGTGTCACTGACCTGAGGTCCTGATGGTCCTGGAAAACCTGAGGGACCCCTGGCTCCAGGTGCTCCCTGTAAACACAGAACCATTCAGATGTTGGAGTGTAGCCATCTAAATTGTGTGTTCACATAATCATTTTAGTGCCGACTTCATAAACCGGCAGTAAAGGATATGGGGTGCTATTCATTACTTTTCTTCAGATCTATTCCCTACATGAAAGGTGCTATAACTATTAATTCTGCAAGTACTACTACTGCTACTATTATTTATTATGTTTAATTTATTATGTTTAATTATATTAGTTATTATGTTTTATTCATTTGACACTGGCCATTACAATGACTAAATAAAGAGCTCAGTTGTCTGAACTTACTATGTAGCCGGGCAGCCCAACAAGGCCTCTGACTCCTGTATTTCCCTGCAAGACACAAAAATTACAATCACATATTTCAGTCCTCTACCCCTTAAAAAGCTGATGTGTAATGGATCCTGAATCTGACCTTGTGTCCTTTTCGCCCTCTGTCTCCCTGTGGTCCAGCCTCTCCATGGTAACCCTACAGGCAGAAAAATAAGATATAATAAGCACATACATACAAAAAGTGTGAGCTAGATGGAAAAAAATAAAAAGCTAAATGCAATAGCACTCAGACAGAGAGACAAAGAGATGGATAAATAAATACACATACGTTGGCCTCCATAATTTAAATCCCCATAACATTAGAAGTCCAGGCCACTCTTACCCACTCACCCAGCTCCCCTTTACTGCCCTTCTCTCCTCTGTAGCCTTTGGGACCCTATAAGGTCAAACATAAAGTGAATTTATCAAACTGCAACAAGACAATTTCATGGCAATTTCACAGGACACAAACTAACACACTTCTTTTTTATGAGGACTTACCTGTTCTCCAGGTAAGCCTGAAGGACCTGCATTAGCATCCTTTCCTGGGGTCCCATCTCTTCCAGGTCGGCCCTGGGGGCCTGGCAGGCCCTGTGGTCCAGGACTGCCCTTGGTGTATAACACAATATACAATGCAGTTTGGCGGGTGTCATGAGAACTTTCATTGCAGAAAAACACATAATTTGACATCTTGTACTTATCAAAAGTCAGTAACACTGTATTGTATTGTGTAGTGAATTGAGTTGTTCTGAATTCTGTTCAATTGTTGATATAATGTTAGTGAGAAATCGAATATACTGTATTTATTTATAGTGCATTTGGAGGCATTATTTGCTTATTTTCAGATACATTGTTGCACATATTCACTATCATTGTATAACTACACCCTGACATGTCCCAGCAGCTTCCTCACACAACTACTTACTGTTATAACACTGTGGCATGTATACTCCATGTATACTATACTACTCAAAAAAACAACTATGTTGAGACACCCTATCCAGAGTGTGAATTGTAGAATGGCACAAGCAAAACGTTTTCCTTTGAATTGTAGTTGAGTGGATGTATAAGGTAGCATAAATAGGAAATAGGAAATGGCAGGGCTGTGTCAAATCATATTTCAAGAATGTATTGCAATATTTACAATTATAGGTGAAAGGATATGTATATGTTATACACTGTGGTAACATTTGTTTGGCAATGGCTTTCTCAATGCCTCACATTTGAAGAGGTGTAAATAAAGTCATTCTACAGTGGTGCATGGTGAAGTCAGCATGCTTTCAAAGAATCTGTCATTTACTACTTGTTTGCAAATAAAGTAGAGATACCTACAAGTTTCCCTTGAACTCCCTTTGGTCCTTGCCTCCCAGTAATTCCAGGTGGCCCCTATAATACAAAATGAACCACGGGGTTCCTTTCACAGTCCATTCATATTTGGTGTTTTGGCATGATAAAGTTTAAACCTAGATAGATATTCAAATTTATTATGGTAATCCATAACAGTTTTGTCTACTTACAATTGGTCCGTCATCTCCAGGAAGTCCAGGAGGCCCTGGAGGCCCCTTTAGTTTCTGAAAATGAAAAAATATTTATGTGTTTTGCCTCATTCACAACATGTCTTCATAGTAAACATGCACCAAATAAATATAAATTCACAAACATTTAATCCTAGTATTTTACACGGATTTTAAATCAAGTAACTGCATCTGTAAATGTTGCACATGTTGACATGATATGAAAACAAATAAGTAACCATCAAAGGTATGGTTGCTTCAGAATAAAAAGGATTTCAAGTGCATTTGTTCATTAAAACAGACGTACAGGCCAGGTAGAGACCAACTTTTCATAGATCTTCTTTTTCTGCAAAGAAACACAAAATATCACAATATACATAGACTTGCAGTAAAAATTATACAATGTCAGATTAATAACGCAGACACTAAAAATTTTGATTGAGGTTACTACACATTTTCCATTTTCATTACTTCATTAAACTTCATTAACTCGTGATACTACACACCTTACACATCTCATGTTTCACAAAGGGTCAAGACAAAAAAAAATTCATTGGCATGGCATTTGTTACTTTTTTCATCCATATCCATATTATCAGTATAAATTTTGTGTATAGCTGTAGAGCACAGAATGGGTCCAGTTCTTAGTGTGGAGCCACAACAGCAGATTACCTTGAAAGCCTCCCATTCTTCCTCAGAGGTTTTAAATACAACAATGGCGGGCATCCCAGGGGGACCAATAGGGCCTCTGTATCCTGTCCGCCCAGTTCTGCCCATAACACCTTGATAGCCCTGAGAGGACAGGAAATAACATGTCTGTTTTGATTACATCGTTTACCACCAAAAATTAGAATTTCATCTCAGTTTAATTCATCAAAGATTAACAGACAGATGGCAAAGTGATGGTAAAGCGGTTCTTTTGCTTTCAGCAACTCCTTGTTTCACATCGGCTCTTATATTTCACTGATCCCTGATACTTGACATAGGCTGTGCAGAGACAGAACTTAAAGTTACATTTAGCATTTCATAGTAAAGGGAATTAAGGAATTAACAACTGAAAACTTACCAACACATCTGGCAGACACAGAGCTACAAGAGCAAACCCTGTTGATCATGTATTACTTCTTGGTGGTGACAGATGTAATGTTTGAAACCTCTTCTTATCTGTAGTATGACTAAAACATTTGGTGTTTTTTGTATGAATCCAAACACTAACTTTCTTTACCAGCCACTGTATTTTTCCAGTGTGGTCTGAGCTCCTCTGCTGCTCACTTAATTACAGAACGAGTTCATAAAAGAAACGAGACTCAAGAATGTAGCCTCCTTAAAAAACAAGCTAAAAGCTAACAAGCTAAAACAGGCTAAAACCACTTAGTTTGTTTTTGAGCAAGACTTTCATATTACAATTGGCTATTGGCTATTCAAAATCATAATATATCTGGATGGAGTTTTTCTCACACATACTTTGTCTCCTTTAGGTCCTGGTGGTCCTGGTAGTCCAGGTGTACCCTGCAATCCCTGAGGAGAGAGTGAGGTAGAACAAACAGATCTGAATAACTGTCAGAAATGATCAACATAATATAGGCTGCATAACATAGATTGTTATGATTCATCACATTAGACACATTCTTTCAATATCTGAATTTGGATGAATCTCTTTCGTTTTTCGCAATAATGGGTGAGAGATGTCTTTAAGGGATACAGTACCAGAGCTAAGCCTGAGGAGGGAGACAGTGCATTTCAATGAAGAGCACAACCCAGTCATTTTGCCACAGATGGGACATACACACACACACACAGACACACAGACACACACTTTGATGACTGTTCCAGGTGCCAGAATTGACACAAGTATATGTTGCCATCTTGGCCATCAAAGTTGCTCCATGCAAGCTCCATTTCATCCAAGCCCATGACAGAAAATGAGATGGGAATATCACACACAGGTCTGATAATTGATGAGGAACACTTATATGCATATTGCTAAAAGTAAACAATGTCTTACTGTTTGACCTCTGATCCCAGGTCTTAGTTCTGCCCCATGATGGCTGACTGAGTATGTAGGTGGTGGACTGTTTGTTTTGACATTCTGCCGTGGAGATTCAGTCTCTGACAGGACTATGGAGTCTTCATTGCTGTACCGGGAGATCCAATCAGATGAAGACTGATTAAATTCCTCAAAGATGTCATTGGCATCATCATAATTTTCCTCCTCCATCTCTGGAGCTCTTTCTGCCTCCCACTCCACCCCTAGGTCTATCTCATTTGCATCTGTCTCTCTGCCACTCCCCTCCTCTGCACCTGGAAGTTGCGGTTGTGCTGATGTTTCTGTTTTGAGTGAAACACTTTGCGACCTGTCTTCAGTTTCTGTTTTTTCTTCAATCTCTCTGGCTGAAACATTACCCATCTTAGTTTCGATGTCCTTGCTACTTTGTATTTCTATGCTTTGTTGTGTGGGAGTTGTAAGATTCAGATTTGGGTCTAGTTCTAACTGAGGTGCAGCAAAGGTGTCCGTCACTGCTTCCTCCGGTGATACGTCCTCTTCTTTTTTTTTAAAGGCATCAAGGGACTCAATACTGGTGACTGAAGCTGGAGGTGTAACCAGTGCTAGTGAAGTTTCCTGTCTTGCCTCCCTTATTCCCCCCTCAGATAAAGGGCTCACAGTGGAAGCAATAACCCCTGTTTCTGAGGTGGAACCTGTGATGTGAGTAGATGTGATGGAAAATTCAGAGACCTGTGGCCTGTTGGAGAAAGTTACATCTGTACTTGCTCTTTCTGCATCTTCCCTTGTGGATCCTGTTGTGACACCTGGAGCTGTGGGGTTTTCAGGTTGAATGACTGGGCTTGAAATGGCCGTCTCTACATTTTCCACAACAGACGGACATAGATTGCTTGTGGAGCCTTGATTAGCTGAATCTGATGGCTGATGAACTTGTCCTGGGTGCTGAGCAGTTTGAAGAGTGTGTACAAACGAGGTCTTTATCGTAATACTCCTCTCTTTTGTTCCTGGTTCTTTAATTGATATGTCATGGTGTTCATTAGAAATCTGCTCATGTCCAGTCAGAGAGAGAGGCTGTGGTTCTCCAGCTGCACCTTGAATTGATTCCTCACTCACAGTTTTTAGTTTGACTTTTTCTCTGTTGGGAGAGCCTGTAGGCTCAGTGTTATTGTCGATGCCAGTCTTGGTTTTCCCTGCAGCTTTGGTCTCTCCTCCCCTTGTGTCTGGAGCTGAATGTGACCTCAGAGGGGAGGTACCGCTCACTGGACGAAGTCTTAATGTCAACTCAGTGAGACCAGCATGCAGGGTTGTGTTTTGAGGGGAATCTTCTTGTCTAGTGCCAGGCTGAGGTGTCACTTCATCTATGGCTCCAACCTCCTGCGAAAAGTTTAAATGAGAAGAAACATTACACAGTACCTTCAAAATGTACTGTGTTTGTTTAATTCTTTTTTCCATTTATCCATTTGTCACACATATTGTCCTTAAAGAGTGACCTGGGATGGAAGCAATCCCAGCTGACATTGGGTGAAGGCACGGTATGTCCTGAAAAGGGCCAACATATAAAGACAAACATCCACCCATTCACACCTATGGGCACTTTAGATTCATCAATTAATCACCTATGCATGTCAGTGAAATGTGAGAGGGAGCCAGAGCAACTGGGGGGAACCCAGGCAGGCACAGGACGACTATGCACTTAAAGTGCCTGGAACCTGGAACCTCCTTGCTAACCACCTGCCCTTGATGGATTTTCAATTCTACTACTGTAAGAGCAGGGGATAGGATTTAGCCATTTCCCTTGGTCAGACTCTAGTAAATTAATAAACAGTAGCACTAATTAATGACCAAAGGACACAATTCAAACAAGATGCATACACGACTGATCACATTACCTACAAATTCATAAGTCAAAGCTACAGTTCATTCTTCATACTTTTGGACGATGTGAAGAGAGTTTGTTCTGAGATATAAACACTCCCATAGAGAAGTATCTCAGGTGGAATCACATGCAAGTGTAACATGCAGTTACTGTCCAAACAAATGAAAATGTGTATGATGCTGAACCTCTCTGAGAGGCACACAGAGTCACACAGAGGCAGGAATGGTGCTAACACATACTGTATTTATATTAACAAGCACAGTACTGTGGATAAATATTGGAAAGGATTTTAATAAACATTAGTTTGTAAAAAAAATAGAGATTGAATTAATGCAAAAATAAATAAAAGCACTGAGACTATCATAGGTAGAAGAAACTGCATTTCAGCTGCTGTTTATTATTGTCTGATTGGTTAATAGAATACAACAGAGTTTTGTGCATGACAGTAGTGTGTGGTTTGTACCTGTGTGTCTGTTAGAACTGAGCACGTGTTGCTGAAATCTGGACAGTGCTGCTTGGCTGCTGCAGGATCTCCCAAGACAAAGATCGGCTGGTGGATGATGCCCTGAATGCACCACAGACACACAAAGCAGACGGTTTGGTTCCAAAGCTTGGCTCACAGCTTTAGTCGCTGTTAGGTTTATAACAGCAGTCTTTTCTTGATATTACCATTAGGGGGCAACAAAGTCAAACTTATCCATGTCAAACATGGGGAATTTAACAGTTGCAATTTCATACAGAGCTTTTAAAACCACACAGCATACATTTAAATTTCAACTACCAAAAATCAGAGCTCAAAAAGTGAATATGGGATTCTCCTTTTGGAGCTGGAGTACACCTGGTCTCCACTTTCATTGGTCTTATTGTGCTATGGATCACTGCCATATTTTTTCAGCCCTTTTCATCCAGAGGAAGTGGAGAAAAGAAGGAAACTGGAAAGAAGAAATATAAAGACTTCTAGAATGAATTTACTTATGGATGTATAAGAGGAATACTCTATATTAATTAACAAAACAAACAAATAACTAAATACATTAGTAAACAGCTTTGCTTGTAGCTTAATTCTGCTAAATCCTCAAAGACCAGGCCTCAGTGAGAATGAAGAGTAATGCAGACATTGAGGAAGACAAACAAATCAATCAACACTGACCCAGTATGTTTGGACATTTGCATCCACCATTTTCTAAATACCTGCATCACCATTTCCAGATAAACTTTACTGTCAGGCCTCTTGTATCATCCTCATGTGACTATCACTAATCTGAAGGCCAAACTCAAGTGTTGCTGTACAAGCAACTGTTGAGTCAACAGTTAACACTTAATGTTCCTAAGGAACTCCTTTAACTTGATGCAGAAGAAAATTAACTATACATAAAAAATGGCTCTGGTGCCAAGTCAACAGTAGTGTCTACATTTACAGAAAACCACTCAAACCCCACAGAGTAGAGAAACAGCTGATTGGATATAATAGGCCAGTGTTTCACAATAATATATCTTGATTGTTTTCACTTTTTTTGCTGAGTAAAAAGACCCAACTCAAATATCAAAATGAAAAATTACCCAGTTTTCATCAAATACTCAGAAATAATATTTTAAAATTGAACTGAAACTATTTATGAAGTCTGGAAAACACATTTTTCTGATAATTAAATGTTTTTAATAGTCTTTTCAGAGCACAATTTATTCCTAATCTGAACAACCAAAGACTAAACAAACACATATCTTTAGGCTCTTCCAGAAGTTATCAGCAACTTCCATCAACAACATTTAACAAAGACAAATAATACAAACAGACTTACACAGCTCAGTAGCAGCAGCACCACAGTAGCCTCCTGCATGGCGTCTGGTAAAGACAACTTCTGGACTCCTCTACCTGGAGCCTGCCTCCAAAGCTGGAGCCTGCCTCATACACTCCTCCTGGGGCTGCACTTGATAAACACAAACCCCTCCTTGAAGTACTGAGCTCAGCACTGGCTGACGACTCGTTTTCAGCCCAGAGAGATGACAAACTCGACAGCCAGACATCCACAGTCTCACACAAACACACGTTGTGACAGCATGTCAACCACACGCGCGCGCGCACACACACACACACACACACTGTATACATATCCCTCTGCCTGCTGTGTCATCACACGCCTGACAGATCAGTGTCCACCACTTAATCATCAGTAAGTGGTTCACACCTCAGAGTGTGAACAACAACAGACACTGTGGTGTGTTGTCTCTTCGACCTGTTTCTATACAGCAGGTGTCCTTTGCCTCCCATGTGGTCCAAACTGTTGCTGCAGGTCCGGGCAGATGGACAATGAAGGTGAGACTGTCCAAAACACAGTTGTCACTGATGTGGGTCTGAGATAAGCAGCTTTACCGACCTCTCTTTTTTTAAATCAAAAGTCTTTATGCACAGATTTATCAGTTCAAATGTGACAAGTAAGATTCTGATAGTTTTTTCTACACTCATAGTGAGGGTCTTATGATATGGCTGATGACGAGTTCCTTAAATATCAAAGGTTAATCTCATACTATAGTATATGTCATACTTAATAACAAATGAATCAAATTACTGCATCAAATGTGTCTGTTCCCCAGCAAGTGTTCTCCTTAATTTGCCATTGAACTTCACATTGAGCCCTCCCTCCTCCACCTCTGTTGTCCAGGGTCAGGAGGGGAGGACTGTCGCCCAGGTGAGGAATGTGACACAAGGATCAGAAGAGAGAGGGGCTGCTGCCTAAGGAAAGTTGTGTCAGGTGAGGTTGGGGCTTACGGTAAAGGTTACGTGGTGAAGACGTGAAGCTCCTCCCAACAGGATCAAACTGTTGGTCTGTGGTCCCATGCTGTGACACCAGGGGGCGCTCTCCTGCAGACAGCAGTTAAGGTACAACTTCAGCCTGGGCAGAGAGCAACACAAAACCTGACAGACAGACCTGGGAAAATTTTAATGTTTCATGGAGCAATAAAAATAACCAATGATTTGGTGTTTGAGAAATTCATAGTGTTATAATATTTCAGTCATGGCTTTTTTCCAGTGCACACAGTGGTCATGTAGTCATGGACGTATAAAAAATTTAGACAACTGCAGCAGTTTGGATACTGGATTGTACCACTTTCATGGCTTCATTGAGGAGCTTATGGTGGGTCATCTTGTCAAGGGAGAAATATGTGAACCCTTAAAAGAAACCTCAAAGCTAAAGAATTTAATACTGTTACACTGACACTATAAAATAAAACACTGCTCCTTTAAAGCCCCTGAAAACTCACTTTCAAGTGTTAAGTATTTATTATAATCTTAATTCAAATGTAAAAAAAGAAAAAAAAAACACTCTCAGACATTCCTTATTATGATTAACACTCAAATTCATCTTATATGACTCACTGGGACTGTGTGGGCACAGTTTATCAAATTTGGATGACGGCGGCCGGGTAAAATGAATATACAGCCCATAGATACATTACTATGCAATGCTATACTATACCACCCGACTGTATGTCGATATCATTATGTTTGGCTGTGGTTGCTTGAGCATATACTGTGTGTGTTGTGTTTTCTCACACATAGTGTTGTTCCAAAACACTGACAACAGACAACAGTGAAGAGTCATGGCCCTGCCTTCTGCTGGAAAAGCTCCTCCCCCGCCTGCTCTGAGGAAGCCATTACTGTCCTCTCCTCTGACCAGCACGGACCCAGACTCAGACGTATCAGCACACTCAACTCATCTGGAAACCTGTCATGTAAACGTTAGCACATTCACAAATGAATGTACACATACAGAAGAGTTTCCCACACTTAAACACACAGTCATACATGCATCACAAGGATACAAGCATTCATTTTTGCTGAATCGCTCACTGGACATGAAAGTTGTGAGACATGTATACCAGATAGTATGGATGTTAAACCCACAGTGGTGGTGGTGGTGTCACAGAGACAGTGTCCTCTCAGTGACGCTTCACAAGTGAATGGAAATTGTATCACAAAGCTGACAGATTCAGACAGCATAAGCACCCAGCGCGTTAACATTCAAGGTCAAGTATAACACCAAAGCCTTGAGCTAAATCCTTTTCAACCTACACACCCTTTAAAGGAAATTCCCCTTAGATAAACAAGATCACTGCAGTCTCATGTGACCTTGTCCACCCTGTGAAGAAGAAAAATAATCTTTTTCCTTCCTGAGACCTTAAAGCCGCCAAATTATCTATACTGGGGCAGCTGTCAGTAAGTAGTTTACAATGTATGGTATAATACGATAGTAAGAGCCTCTCATAATGAAGAGCAGACAAGCGGGAGCAGATTATGCTCTCTCCCATTAGTATGACCAGTGATTGTGAATGGGTTTGTGCAACCACACACCAAATTTGCTATAGACCTATATACTTATGTTATATTTGCACTATACTTTACCTTAACCTTGTTGCTGCTGGTATTTATTTGTATTTATTTCATTATTACTATAGTTTTTTTGCTTGCTGTTGTTGTTTTTTCAGCGCCTCACAGGACCTGAGAAAACTAAATTTAGTTCCTGTCATGAGGCCAACATGGGACAGGATGAAGAATAAAGTCCTTCCTTGAATAAAGGACTTTTTAAACTATAAGACTTTCTAAATCTATCATTTATCTGACGAAGAAAATCTACACCAGGACTGAGCAACATAAGGTTTTGTTGACCTGTACACTCCCTACTAGCATGCTGTTGCTAATTCGTCTACATTACCTCAA
>OMNW01019338.1:92472-103002 GCA_900303245.1 Selene dorsalis | reverse complement strand
AAGTCATGTGCTAAAGTTTTCCAGGCTTCTGTTCTGCCCTTCATCCTCTTCTGACGACCAGACATCATTTAAATAATTATTTCAAAATATAAAAGTATATTGAACGCAGAACTCCGGCTTCCTCCCACAGACCAAAGACATGCAGGTTAGGTTAATTGGCGACTCTAAATTGCCCATAGGTGTGACTGGGAGTGTGGACGGTTGTTTGTCTGTATATGTTAGCCCTGCGATAAACTGGCGACCTGTCCAGGATGTACCCCACCTCTCGCCCTAAGTCAGCTGAGATAGGCTCCAGCTCACCCGTGACCCTAGTGAGGATAAGCGGTATAGAAAATGGATGGATGGATGGATGAACGCAGAGTAGCGCTAATTATTGGTTAATTGAACACCTGTGGAGCGGAGTGATACATTAGGTTAAAAGTCCCAGTGCGGTTGTTGTGCCCTATCACTACTTATGGAACGCCTCTAGTCCAATCAAATTACGTGGTCGGAACTAATTGTTGCAAAAGCAGCGTGTTACATCCTGATCATATCCCTCATACACTCCTAATTCAACTGGATAAATAAAGGTAACAGTGAGCGGAAGGCTAACAGTTTATGCTGGTATTGTGAAAACAGTAATGATGGTGACTGTCTGTTAGCCTTATGTTATGTGTTGTGTATACTGCTTTTTGCAGTAGACTGCTCAATTTACAATCAATTGGCCTCTGCAAATCCTACATCAGATATGGACCAAATTAGTGCGGCTTACGTTTTACACCTGCAGAAGGTTTGTGTTTCCCCTGGTCCTCCCATAATCCTTTGCGTTAAGATGTTGGTTCACGCTGCTGTGGTAGAGGGACTGGTCTCACCAAACATAAACAAGCTTGAAACCAAAAAAATGATGCTGCCTGGAAGAACATCTCAGCTGTTGTTGCACATGGACCAGATGGTGGTTCCTTATTGGCATCCTCATCTTCACACAAACACACTCGGCTTACGTTCTGATCTCTCAACAACAAACTAGATATCTCACCCACGTCTCTGCTCTGCTTCCAGTCCAATGACTCTTTCGCACTTAGCTATTTTGGGAATACGTGTAAGTAGACACAATGACAAGAAAAACACACATTCCCAAAGGCGTCAGTGGGTTCACAATATTATAAAATGCCATGTACGAAGAAAAAGAAAAAGCAGCCTGTTTCATTTCTACAGTCAGAATTATGGTAGTTAGATATTATTCATATATTTTACAGAAAAAAAAACATTTGCCCTGTCATCGGCATGTTATGCACATCAAGCACAGTTTGCCAAGCTGTCAGCAGTTGCCTTGTTCATTGTATTTTTCTTTTCATGTTGTATTTCCTTTTACTTATTTAAAGAGGCATTTTAATCTTTCTCTAAGTCCAGACAGCAGAGTGCTTAAGTGCTAAGAAAGTACGGATGTTGCAATAAAAGGCCACTGTTCTGGAGCCCCAGGCCTGAAAGCTGCCTCCCCTCCCTGTATTACTCTGATTTAAACTAATTTGGGAAAACATCTGCATTAACATCTAAAGGTGACAAATTTTTTTGAGGTTGCCATGTGGCCCATGGATATGTCATAACAAGAAAGCCACGCTACATACAGCTAGTATCCAAAAGTAGTAACATCATCCAGTACAAAGGAGACAAGTGATCTCTCTTTAATGGTCCTTTGAACAGATATGTAAACACTTCTTTTGTTAAAGTCATAGACAGGCATCATGATTGAAATAAAATATAAACAGTGCAATAAATTAAACATGAATTTATTTTGTACAGTTTATACTACATATTTACCAGAAAGCTTCTCTATCTAGGAAATCCAAGCTTGTTAGGGAACTCTTTGTGTTGAGTGTCCCCAGGCACAGATTAGGCTGTTCTGTACAGACGGACATCAAGTTCAAGTCCTAGGCTGCACTGTACATGTTAAGCACGGTCCTACGAACTACAGGCTGCAGCCTTTCAACTAACCTGCGTACTGTACGAATCGAGCCTTGTAGTTGGTACACTTCAGAGGAGGTTTATCTGCTAAAATGAATCTGTTTCAGTCCAGAACTGTCTGTTTAGGGCTGTAGCAGGTTGATGCAATCTCTTCTGACATGTGGATCCCCAGATGTCTATTGTGTTCACATTTCAGAAAACATGTCAAACTAAACTTACTGTAACAACACAACACCACATGATATAAATATACATCTTATTCAGGGGCAACAATAAATGACAGTGAATGCTGGGAATGAGAAAGCATAAACATTCCTCTGCCTGGTGTTTCATAATTACCTTTTTTTTTTGGCGAAATAAATCTCATTAAACCTAATGGATGAACTAAAAAAAGAACAATCAGGCAGCTTTATGACACCCTTTCACACATCTCCCATTATCATTATCACCATGAATCATGCATGTGGAAATTTACTACAACTCTGGAGCACAGAAAATACGGTAATGCTTGTTTCTACTGACCAAACCATGGACTTCAATGTGATGGAAACAATGTGGCAGTTAACAAATACACAACCCGTTCTGTGCCTGTGATTCCTCTTTTGTAAAAGCATCCAGTGGTGAAAATCATTTGCATCACATGTATAAAATACATTTAGCTTCTCATCATTTTCATAATTGGACGAAAGAAGGCAACACATCCTGAAGAAGACAAATCCTCGGCTCTATGTACAGGAAGAAAATGGCTTTGGTCACCTCTCGGACACACCGACAGTGGTTATCCAGCACAGAAATGTGGAGCATGAACACCCGTTTGGCTGTCTGTCCTACCGATAATTATACCTCAGGCCAAAGCCATTATAGTCCTTGAACAGAGCAGATGCGGACCACAGGGCTGTTCTCGAAATATCCACTGGTTTGGTCCTTGTGACAGTCTTGTAATTCATATCATGCTGACTGATGTGTAAGGATAAGGGACTCATCTAGTCCCCCTTTTTTTTTTTTTTTTTTTAACAACTGTTCATTTTAGGTCAAAGATCTGAAGAACATCTTAAAGTTTCAGAAGATGTTATATTACAAAACAGATGGTCCAGTATCCTGAGACAAAACATCTCTTATTCTGTCATCTGATCCAAATCTTCAGCATCTTTTTCATGCTACAGAGCCGACGTTAACTGTGCTGTGATGAACGTATACTCTTACTGTTTTTACATAAGGGCAGAAAAATAACTCCTTCATTTCCTATATTGACTACTCATTGATTAGTGACTATATAATGCCCATGAACCATGTGGATATTGTTTTTGTAAACATAAACTGTTGGGAATGGCTGGTTGCCAGTGATAAAACTGGCAAAATCAGACTGACTCAACCCTTGATTCACTGCTACTCTTACGACTGCACAGTTAAGACTTAACAGCAACCTCATTCTCAAATGACCTGTACGTAAGAACCAAAAGCTAAAATACATTCATTGTAATACAGTTTTTTTACATGCTACCTCTATGTTCACCTAAACAAGATGCACTTCAGTTCACTTCATCAGTTTCTTGGAGTCAACAAGAGAGCTGGACACCTTAGATTGACTTCTCACCATGTTTTGTTCAAATAACAATCAAAACACTAACGTGTGTGGGAAGGCTTGGCAAGATGTGCCGCCTGCAGTGAGCTACTCATGGTACTGTCAGTCTCTGCTATTGTTGTGATTTGGCAAATTTTCTCTATTGAGAGCACACACACGTAAACACACACCCATGTTCACAGACGTAGCCACCCTCCAGCTACAACAGATACACAAGCAAGGACACATTGTAGACAGACACCCAAGTATCCAGATAAAATAGCAGTGGCGTTCAGTCTCACTTGTTATGCTACTGGTGCTGAGAATACAAGGTCTCAGAGCCACAGAGCTACAGCCTTGTGATGCTATGCAGAGCTGCTCTGAGGTGCCCAGTCCGTCTGTGCATCCTCTTCCTCTCTGGTGTTTTAGCAGCGGTCGTCCTCGTCTGTGTCACTAAGCACCTCGCTGGCTCCGGCAGGACTCGCCTGGCCCAGGTGCTTTCGGAAATGCCCATTAGGAACCTGCCAGGAGTGTCTGAGCTGAGGGGCAGAGCTTATGGCATTGGCCCGTCCCAGGCTGGTTGCCACGGCAGTCTCAAAGGTAAGGGTCTCCTGCCCCCCACCTGCCTCACCACTGGCAAGGTCCTCATGGAATGGGAGGTAGGGCTCTGAGATGTAGCGGTGAGGAGATGGATGGCTCGGTCCTGCAACCTGACCTCCAGACCCCTGGCCTGAAGTTAGGGGCTCGCCCTCCTTGTCAGCCCTCCTTGACGACTCTGTGGAGCCACCAGGGCCGTCCTGAGGCTGGGTCTGTCCCTCAGAGGAAGTTGCTGGTGTGGGAGTGGTGTGGGCTTGGCAAACCAGAGGGGAGTAGGAGATGTAAGGCCGTGGGCGAGACGGTGTCTGGGGCAGCTGGCGTCGGTTACGAGGAGTACCGGACTCTGAGGCTGAGTGAGCAGGGCTGCCTGATGCATTCACCTGCAGATAACACAAGCTCAGTAATTACTCCATGTCACAGGTCCACAGGTGTGATTTGAGGCCAATAAAGTGAAATGTCTCACACCTGTCTCTGCAAGGTTTGTGTGCGTCCTTCACTAGGTGAACAGGACCTTCTCCTCTCACATGAAGGGTCTCGACTTCGCTCCTCAGAGTTGCAGCGAGACACATCAGGAGATAGAAGGTGGCGCCTTTCCTTAGATCTCCCTCTCTCGTGGCTACTTGATTCTTTGTGGTTGATTCTTGGGCCTGAAAGTTGTGTAGCAATGATAATTTAAAAGAGTAAAACCGCCCTGGTTTTCCATATCATTGTTCAAAAACATAAAATCCCATCGCATCAAAGATAGTTTAAAGGTTCATATAAATAACAGGGTCAATGATGTAATGATGGAAATCGCAGGAATTATACTCCTCTCAGCTTTAAGTTGGAAAGAAGACAATGTGAACCCATTAATGCTTCATATCCTGAATGAGTCAATATCCAGCTGTCCACACCCAATCAAAATGGCTAGAGCCATTAGAAATCTAATGTCCGTTCATAATACTGTGTAATTTGGTTTTTAGTTTCATATGCATCAATTGCAAATGCTGTGTGTAATGACGATTACTAACCCTGACCCTACCCCCTAACCCTGTTGAATTTAGAGTTAAACTTTGCAAAGGATACATGTATTGGGAAACTAAATTCAATAATGGGTCCAGACTTTAAGGTTAAGGATTAAAAGACCAAACTTAAATTTTATGGATAAAATATTTCTATGAATACAAATCAGACTATAGTAGGTGTTATGGTATGTGTTGTGACCTCGGTAGCTCCTCTGTCGGGGTCTGTACGTGCCGTCAGGACTGACTCTCTCCAGAGAGTGTTGTTCCTGCCAGAGGCCGTTCACACACTGATCTCCGATGGTGGAGAAGGAGCGCTTCATCAGCTTAGTGTCTGCTGACATTCCCGGCTACATACATACAAATAACCAGAAGAGGAATCACATAAGCAACCATGCATGACACCCAACCTGCAAACACAAGCTCTCACTTATACCCAGACACAAACATACACTCGCACGTATAAAGGGTTGTGTGTGGGTCTCATGAGTCAACTCTATGAATGGTGATTACAATGGCTGCAAAGAAATAGCTTTGATCTAATGCAGTCAGTCAGCAAACATGAGTATATCTAGTGTAGCTCAAGGGAATTTTAATTGTTTATTAATTTTAAGTCAGTTTCTATTGCAAAATCTGTTAAGTGCTGAATATAGGTTTGAATAAAGGTTATCACCTGTGGATCAACAGCCAGTCTGGGCATGGAGGACGCTCTGATCGATGCTGTCCGCTGAGGTGATTTAATAACTGTTGGGTCCTGCCTGGCCTGCCGCATCACTTGGTTATACTCAACTACATCTTGCACCTAAAAAAATAGCAGAGAGAGGAGGGTTGAGTGCACTCTTTTCACATTTCCATCCAACACTCAGGAATCGAACTGGGGATACCACAACACAAGTCTATGGCAGAAAAGCAAGTAGTCTTACTAATAAACATAAAATAAAAAACATAATTAGCAACCAAACACATCATCATGCTAGTTTACTGTAAGCCAGTCCAGCCTGAAATTCAATTTGTCTGATCACATTATCTGGCAACATTTCTCAAGATCAGGGTTTTACCAGTGTGTGTAAATGGTGGTGATGGTGTGG
Organism: Selene dorsalis; assembly: GCA_900303245.1. Taxonomy (NCBI): domain Eukaryota; kingdom Metazoa; phylum Chordata; class Actinopteri; order Carangiformes; family Carangidae; genus Selene; species Selene dorsalis. The sequence goes on along the minus strand of OMNW01019338.1, from coordinate 96,814 downwards.
GTTGTGGTAGGGGTGGTAGGGTGAACGGTAGTCATCATCAACCTCCTCCTCCTTCTCCTCTCTGGAGTAAGACAGTGGCTGCAGGAACATGTCTTGGGGAGAGATGGGGCTGAGCGCAACAAAACCTCCTCTGGTACTGAAAGCATACACAAAGTCTGAGGCTACAGTTTACATCCACATGAACACTGACAATATTATTGCTGATGAAGGGACCGCAAGGACCACAAGTGAAAGTGATTCCAACAACAAAACAACAAGTTTTTTGACCATCATCATCATCACCGTGAATAAAGAGAAGAGGGTAAAATGTGACTATTTACAGAGCAGATCCTGCACTATGTCTGAGGAATGACAGAGATTTGGCGTTGCATAGGATTTCTTGAGGCAGTGAGGAAGCATCCATACGCTGGAACATAGGAGCATGTTTCTATGGGGAGACGAAGACACAGGAGAGAACAATAAAACCTGATGTTTTAATTTGTTAATAAGAAATATATTTAAAAAAATATTGTCTGTATTTGGTGGTACCAATGCATACTAAAGTCTTGGGCTAAATACTTCCCACAAAGAAAAGATAAATCAGTGAATACCGATTGCTTTGCAGAAATAACATTAACCCCAAATTACTCATAATACACTTATAAAATGAATGAATGAAATGAAACAAATTAAGCATTACACGGTACCTGTTCTTCTAGTTGCTGTCTGAGCTTTTTAGCTTTGCTTTGCTTGTAGTAGTCCATGATCATCATGGCAGCATAGATCTTCCCTATAGTCATGTCACTGGCTGAGAGCGAGAAAGAGGGAACAATCAAACCACACACATGACGCTTCAAATGCATTAAGGACTGCAATACCGTTTTTCTGTGATAATATCAAAGATGTACCTTTTACAAAATATGAAATTTACTGATATATGAATTATTGTACTGTTGCATGGATGCAGGTATAATGTGGATGTCACCTTTGTGAATAGGAACCAGCAGGTCTAGTGTCTTCTGAGAGAGATGAGGCCAGATCACACTGATCTCCTTCTGCAGGTCCAGGTCCATTTGATTTCTATCCTCTTCCCCTGAAAGACACACACAAACACAGACCAAAAAGACAAACACACACACATTTTATTATAAATTTAAGAAATTTTAATTTAACATTATAGTCAATGTGTGTCAAGGTTTTTGAATGGTTTTGATATTCAATCTAACCTCTGGCTATCTTGATCTCCAGAGCAGTGCGAATAAGGGCCATGAGGGTTGACGTGAAGTGGACAGACATGTCATCATCCACAGGCATGTTCATCAAGACGAGTCTCTGATGATGGCAGAGAAAGAAAATACTTTTTAAATATAGACGGCCATCTAATATTTTACAATAGACAGACAGGGAAGTTTCTGTTTTATTTAATCATGAACAACATTTAAATCAGTTTTGCTTCAGAAGAAAATAAAAAACTTCATCCAATTATCATTGGAAAAAAAATTCTGAGCCATGCTCGCCTTTTTAGGCATCAGTACAAATTTAACAAGAGCCATTTAAACCACTGTCTTATACAGTTTATACAGTATGTAAACTGAAACTGGTTTGACCTCAAATTAAATTAAATTAAATTAAATTACACTAAGACATACAGGAGAGCAGAAGGACAGGCATGTAATTATTTCCTGTATTTTGTTCTTTGACACACGATAGTTATATCGAAGGAAATTTTGCATGTCCTCTCCTGTCCTCCTGTAAACAGAGGCCTGTACAGAATCTGGTCCTTATCTAGTTTCATTAAAGTGGATAAAGTCACAAATTCTCACATATTCTCTTACTGCGTAGTGTTCATCTGCGATGAGGCATGCTTGCAGGCTCACAGACTCAGCAACACACAGTCAAACAACACAAACACTTCCACATTCATTACACAGAACAGAGACGTAACACTGGGCTCTGGCAGGAGGCACATGCAGACAGGAATATGTAAGAAACAGAGAAGTATGAATGACGTGAGAACATTTGACAGCAGACTTTACAAGATTTAGCATGTAGATGTTTAACAACTTTCTCTTTAAGGACTTTTCACTGCTTCAGAATGACTCTCTCTCTGCCACAATGCAAAGCAAAACAGGCAAATGATTACTGTAGTGCTGTATATATCTGCCAATGAAAAATACTGGAACCCAAAGCTGTTTCAACAAGCAATACTGCATCATATAATCAATGTATGACACACAAAATAATCTTATTCTTGTTGATTAACAAATGAGGCAGTGCCTGTTATTCTCCAGTGTTTAATCTACCTTATATGCCACCTTGGAGGGGCATTTCTTGCCCAGGCCTAGGGGTGGCGACATGTTGGTCAACATCTCATACATGTCGGTATAATGGATACGACCACTGGGGGCGCCAGGTAGCCATGATGATGGGGGATGAGAAAGAGGAGTAAAGAGGAAGGGATAGGAGGGGAGGGAAGGGAAGGGAGAAGGATGATGTTGGAGGTGGAGTGTGTTCCCAAGGGATGGAGCAGGTAAAGAAAAAAACATACAGGTGTGGGTGATAGGTAAGAAGAGAGGAACAACGATGGAGGAGATACAAGAGAGAGGATTATTCCAAGGCAGCACACGGGAGGAGAGAGTAAAGTAGGAGAAATAAAACAGGTTGTTTTCTTTCTATGCTGCAAACAGGGCATAGAAATCTGGGAAAGAAGAAAATCTCAGACAAGATGAGCAAAGGAATGACAGCCTCACTGGATCTGGTGCTAATGTAAAAATACTTACGTTGTGCAGTGTTGTATGTGTGCAGGAAAGTCCTAAAAAACATCTTTAAACCAGATCCAAAAGGTAGAAAGGGGCCGGCTTCCCTCAAAGTCCTCAACAATTGCATCAAAACAAGCTTTACGCATTCAGAAGAAATGTTTGGATAAAATGAAAAGTGACAATTTTTTTTACTCATATGTCTGGATGAATGAGGGACAACTGGTGCCTTAGTACCCTGAGACTGGAGTGTCATCATTCTTTGACCTGAGTCACCTAAGACACCGTAAAAGGTCAAGCAGGGTGGGGACAGCTGGTGAAGGGAAGGAAAGGAGGGCTAGGAGCTAAGTTAGGTGGGATCCCATGAGAAAGAGGCAAAGAGGGCGGAGGTGGGTGGGGGGGTTGTTGACATGGGGGAACCAAACCTTGCATGCCACCCTGTGGGGGCAGTTCTTCCCAAAGCCCAGGGGTGGTGAGATAGTGCGTACAACTTTGTACATCTCCTTATAGTGGATCCTACCACTGGAAAGAACATAAATGTCTTTAGTAGGGCTTCATTACAGCCTTGTCGTCCACGTGAAAGGTGAAATGATGTAGGTTAAGTCAATCCACTTGTGTAAAATTGAAAAAAAAATAAATAAAAGCATCGGATTGAATAACATTTAATCAAACTTTTTTAAAAACCTTCGGTGGAAACAGACAAAATTACATTGTTAGTAAAGGTATCATTGTTAGTTCTGCCAACAATACTTTACTGAACATTGGTGAAATAATTGGACATGGTTATCAGGGGCTGATGTCATTTGTCTCTGGTGGCGGTCTGCTGCTTGTTGATGATAAAGAGACTCACAAAACCAATAACAGAGCCACAGCCACTATAAGATATGTGCTTGTTCCACAAATCAACGTGAATCAAGAGACAGAAAGATGATAAATTCTTTTGTGCTTTCCAAAGCTGAATACTCCTACTGATACTAAATCAATAGATATGAGAGTGATCTGTTGATATCAGATTTATAATGTACTGCCTCTGGATGCACTAACCAGAGTCAGCATTGTAATATGTTGGTGCCTAAGAGAGATAAATATCTTATTCTCAACATTATACAGTAGCTGCAGCTGCACTTACAGTGATACTGTCTTATATTAATATTGATGTGAGTATTACATAATGTAGTGCCTGAGCCATGTGCATCACTACTTATAAAGTGCCAATGAACCCCTCAGGACTGAAACTGGATTTAATGTTGTGGCTGGTTTATATTCACGGCCTGTTTTAACAGTTCACTCTGAATCGTTAGTAATTTAATTTGAAACTTAATTTGTCGCTTAAATTATTTTTCAGAGCGTCATGGCTTCAGATCAGTCGCAACATTTAAACCATTCTCATGTTCTCTGATATGGCTGATGTTTGGTGTTTGCTCTTTCACTAGTGTCAGGAAGACATTTTTTTCAGTGTCCTTAATGAGTTAAGTGACAATAGTTTTATAATGATGAATTAGTTTGAGGTGACTGGTTTAGTCAAGCGGGGTGTGTTGAGTGATGTGAGCAGCAATAGAAGAAGCACCAAAATAGCCAGCTAATACACTTAAATCTTATTATTGTAT
>OMNW01019338.1:65905-92452 GCA_900303245.1 Selene dorsalis | reverse complement strand
TCTTATTATTGTATTTTCTTCCCACAAATATGATATTTTATCAAATTAATATTATTAAATTACTATAATATTATTAATATTAATATTAAACTATACAGTACATGTATCATATTGCAACATGACACTTAAATTTGAACAATAAAAAGTTTTTTTTTATAAAAGTACATGAGTGGCATAAAGACTGAGAAATACTGACCAGGCAGCTCGATCATACTCCCCCCAGATCCGGACAAACTCATCGAGGTGATGAGGACCCAGGATGGACGAGTCTCTCGTCAGATACTCAAAGTTGTCCATGATCACAGCCACAAACAGGTTCAGCATCTGCATAGAAGACAAACAGCAGAAGAAGGAGAAGCCTTGGTATTTAATTGGAAGGTGCACAAGATACAAAGAATGACCAAGATAAATATGAGGTGGTGAATGTTTTGAAATGCCTAGTGAAAAGATTAGTATGCTTGCAGACGTGTTATCATTGTTACAGCGTTGAAGGATTATTCTGATTTTCTTTGTCTTACCAGAAAGGAACTGAAGAAGATGAAGGACACAAAGTAGAAATAGGCAAAGTCGGAGCCACAGCCCCCTTCCGGGTCCGATGAAAGGGAAGGATCGGTCTCACAATGTTTTCCCCCCAGACACGCTAACATGATCTCCTGCCAGGACTCCCCTGTGGCACTCCTGGACACATAAACACACATTACACAACATGAGGAGAAGAAGTTGGTTGAGACTTGACTTGAGTTTTTTAGATGCACACATTTACTGTATGCAGTAGTCAAGACCTTCAAATTTTTTTTAAAGTCAGTGGTAATGTGGCCAATTTTATCTAATATTTACTGTTTGTTTGTTTTTATTAGGATCCCCATTAGTCACAGCATTGCTAAATTGGAAATGTAAATGTTATGCATCTAGCAAGTTAATCTGCCATATGCAAATTCATATATATCTATTAGATAGCCAGTATTGAAGGTGTATGGTGTTTAACCACGTTTAAATGGTCGTGTCATATGAGATCAAACCTGCACTTTACATGGAGACATAAACAGAGTATCAACACTGCCACAGTCATTTCATTACTTCACCCTTAATGCTTTTTGTCAGCACATGTAAAACTCATGAAGTTTCTGTGAAGCTTTATGCTAAAGAGGTAAGTGCTAGACTGCAGCATTTATCACCTTTTGACAATGAGTAGTCCCTTGGGTACTAAGGGTGCAAATTACCAATGTAACCGAGCAGCATCAGTCAGACAGCATTAAAGATATATGTTGCTACGTGTAGCAAATAAAGAACAGTTTAGATCTCAACTGAATACAAAACTAAAAACATCTATCTATCTACTCTAGAGTACTGAAGCAGCTGCATTAAATACAGTACAAAATGTGGCAAACTGTTGAGTTTTGGGTTGGAACTTGGCTCCCAAGTTTGTGTCTATCTTGACAAAGTCTGCAGGCACCAAGGTGTCCTACCTGAATAGCAGCATCAGAGCACCAGAGAAGGTCTTGAAGTTGTTGTGCTGGTTAATTTGAGTCTCCTCCTTCAGCTTTATGTTTCCAAACACCTGATGCACACATATATACACAAATACGCCAAAAAAAAACATGCACAACATAAACACTGTCTCCCTCAAAGACTGAATTTCACCATGAAACAAACATACTTAATGGTGCTGAGGGACGCAAGATAAGAAAATGGTAAATGTAGCATGTAAAAGACTCTCAACAGAGAGACTGAGACTGATCAAGAGCTTGTCTGTCCTGCTTCTTACCTGCATGCCAATGATGGCGTAGATGAAGAAGAGCATGGCGATGAGCAGGCAGACATAGGGCAGGGCCTTGAAGGACTGCACGAAGGTCCACAGGAGAATCCGGATGGTGTAACCCTGTCTCAGCAGTTTGATCAGCCGAGCAGCTCGGAACAGTTTCAGGAAACTCATGTTGAATGTATCAACAAACTGGCAAAGCGACAGGAAAACAGTATTCATGTCTACATCAAAGTGAGGGAACAACTGTTCAGAGAATAGGACTGATAATAAATCCTATACTGTCAGTCTGCAAGGTACCCCCTCTCTTTTAGTTTTAGTCTATTGATACTGATACTTATTTTTTTCAGTACCTGAAGGTCCACCACGATCTCAGTGATGCTGCCCAAGACAGTGATGAAGTCAAAAATGTTCCATGTGTCTCGAAAGTAGTTCTGTATAAAAACAGAAGACACTTTGAGTCATTTCTAAATTAGATCTTGAATCCCCATTCAGGCTGCATGTTGCCCTTTTCTCTCACCAGAAAACCAAAGGCCATGATCTTGAGGACACATTCAACAGAGAAGAGAACAGTGAAAGCTGTGTTCAGGTGCTTCAGTACAGCCTCATACGTCGGCGGGGCAGAGTAATACTGAAAATAGAAAGATGGCAGTGGTTAAAGTCAGTGTGTAATGAGGAATATAAAAAAAGTGGAATATTCCCTAACCAATTCACTGCAGCTAGACCTCATGATACCAGTCTGATGTGTGTGATCTTCAGCCCTCACCCAACAGATCTACAGGTTGATGGAAGATTCCTCCAGACCCATAAATAGTGCCTCAGTCTCTGCACCTCTCATCTGTCGCACTATAAAAGGAGCCATTCCTCTAGGGGCGGCAGCCACAGTTAATGAGGTCATGCTAAATAGCAGCCCCTGGACATTATAGATCAATATTTAATACAGGCTGAGTCACCTCGACTCTGTCTGTCTGACTATCTGTCTGACCGCCAGAGCAGCCCCAGAAAAGGCCAGTTCAAAAAAAACAAAAAAAACCTATAACATCAGCAGATCCGAATTCAAACATCACCGTGGGATGAGGTGGTGCCGTGCCTCCTAAAACGGACACAACTGCTTCTACACATCCATGCTTCTAGTCAGGAGTCACACGTCAGAGCTTATTTTAAAACCAAAGTGTTAACAGTCGCAAGTTCATAACAGAATATGTTGCTGAGAAGCAAGGCAAGGTTTGTTTTTCCTATTAGCAAACACGGATATGTGGAGAGTGACGTCATTTTCAGGAGTAAGGCAGAGAGAGAGAGAGAGAGAGAAGAGGAGATGTAGATAATCAGCTGCTGTGCTCTAATTTGCTCTAATTCTTATTGCAGCTGCATCATTTGGTCTTTGATTTACTCTTGGCATTGCTTCACTTTCCTCACCTTCATCATAAGAACAATGGTGTTGAGAGCAATCATGGCCAGGACAGTGTACTCAAATGAGGGCGACACCACAAAATGCCACAGCCGGTACTGGAACGTGTGACGGTTCTGCGGCATGTAACGGGTGAGGGGCTTGGCACTGATGGCAAAGTCTATGCACGCCCTCTGAAACACAAAGGACAACAGAGAGAGGAATGCAAGGGGCATGTAAACAGTAAAAAACAATCAGACAGGTTTTCACCCATCTTCCCCTTACCTCATTTTTCTCCAGGCTACACTCCTCCATCATCTTATCTCCCTGTTCCTGGAAGGTGATGATGATGAGAGCCACAAAGATGTTTACGAAGAAGAAAGGAAAGACAACAAAGTAGATGACATAGAAGATGGACATCTCCATCCTGTTGCCATGGCTCGGCCCCCTGTCCTCCTCAGTCACATCTACTGAGTGCTGCAGGACCCTGAAAAAAAAAGAAACAACGGCTAATATTTGGGAGAAAGTGTTCACTGGGGTAGGGCTAAAATGTCAACTTAAGAGGCTATAATTTAAATTTATTTCCACAGCAGTAGTTAATTAATGAGGGCTGGACCAGTACGAACCCACAAAACTGTCAGTAGAATATCGGTATAACCTTATTGAGATAATGAATGGCTAGATTTTGGCTAAATTAATCAAATCTATTACAATTCTTTCATCAAATGTCAGATTTGACCATTTCCAAAGAACAAGCCAGATGTTAAAAGGCTGTAATGCCCATAAAAACTAATGAGTCCTCTACAAATGGAAAATGATACTTGTTGAATTTCCTCATCCAGCATGAGAGTTGTCAGTAATTCCAGTCAGACACTCACTGAGGCCATCCCTCTCCAGTGGAAACAGTGAACAGGGTGAGCAGACCCCAAATGACATTGTCGTAGTGAAAATCGTGCCTCTTCCATTCTCTTCTCTTCACCTCTTTCTTGTCTTTCCCATAGTCAATGTAGTAACCCCTGCAACAGCAGACAACAGAGGTGCATAAGAAAATAAAGGTATCATAAGAAGGTTTGTAATATTTAAAGGGTTTATTAACTTTAATGTCAAGTTTTAGGAAGAACATGTAGCCACAAGCACAATGAATATATGTACAAATGAAACATATAATCTAAATAAGAATAAATGGATAGATAATGATGATGAAAGAAAAGAGGAAGGAAAGACGTAGGGATGGAAGAAAACAGGAGAAAGAGGTGAATGAAAAATCACATGACAGAAGCTGTATTTAGAAATATAAAAAGGAAAACAATAAATTATTAAGAATGCTGGAAAAAGAGACAAACATATAAGTGAAGACAGATGGATGTAAAAAGGAAAGTAGTGAATAAATGAGTATTACTGGCAGTCCTTCTCTGTGTCTTTCGAACTGTCAGTACAGTAGAAAAACTTCCCCTTAAAGAGCTGCACAGCGATGACAGCAAAGATGAACATAAAAAGTTTGTAGACAATCAGGATGTTGAAGACGTTCTTCAGAGAGGTCACCACGCAGTCAAAAACCGCCTGGAAGAGAAAGACACACAAGGTTAAAAAAAGTGAGTGGCTCAGATACTCCTGAGGTAAACAAGAAGGGGAAAGTCAAGCCAGCAGTCAGATATTTCAGTTCCTCTGTTCTCTATGTCTCATTATGTTCTCTATGTGCAGGATGATGACTACCTGATCAGACACAGACTTCCTGCTCCTGATCAGGCTGTCCATTTCCACCTTCTAACTCTCCCCTTCTTTGCTTTTACTAGCGCTTTTCCTATTTATTTGATTTGTTCCCCACTGTGGACCACGTGTTGTTTTGTCTTAAGGCATTATCCTTATTTATATCAATAAGTGGCCTTTTTTAGTTTTGTGATTTCTCCTCTCCTCTCCTCTCCAGGTTTGGCAGTCCCAGCCCTGACAACGTGTCTTCACACTCCAACAATCACAGTTTGTCACCTCATGCTTTATTACCTCATCTTTCTGTCTGTTCTCTATCTGCTCTGAGGTCTGCAAATTGTAGTTATGGGAAATCAAAAAGGGAGTGAAAGCAGACAATCCCAACAACTATGGGTATGTTAAAATATCTTTCAAACAAAACACTGGGCAACTGGTACAATCTGTTTGATATTTTAATGTGTTCATGTTTTTCATAATCACAAGTATTGTCAGAAATAGACAATTAAGACAAGCACAGGAATGCAACCAAGCTATCAAAGACAGAGCGTCTCAAACCTTGAGTTTAGGAAGCCTCTTGATGGTCTTCAGAGGTCTGAGGACACGCAGCACTCTCAGGGATTTGATTGTTTTAATGTCTCGTCCTTTGTTATTTCTGTACAACAAAACAGAGAAGATAAGCATCACAAAAAGCAGGATGGTAAGTACTACTAAGTACCATATGTGGACACCTTCCACCTGATTCATCTATTGTTAGAGTCAATCTGAAATATTTGAAGCTATACATTTTGCTTGTTTAAAGATGCTTATATCTCAAAGAGAGGTAGGCTATGGTGGCTTTTACCCCATCACATTGCTGCTGGTCATTCCCACAGGGGCACCATCCACAGACGTAGAAAAAACAGGAGAGAGGGACATGTATATCAACAGTTATACACAAAATGGAAAAGATGAATACTCTGTGGCCAAACACATCAAATGAAACACTCATTTACAGTGTAAAAGCTGAAATACAGTTGAGTTATAGACACTTTGATGTCTGGACAAATGATACATTAATGTGGGTGTAACTCATGTGACTGACGTGAGGGCGAAGGCCACCAGTGCTCCCACCACCACGATGAAGTCTAAGATGTTCCACAGGTCCCTGAAGTAGGAGCCATCATGGAGGATCAGACCCTGGTCAATCATCTGAGGACAAGACAGTGGTGTGTGGTGATAAAAACCTACAGATTTCCATGTATTTATGCTTCAGTATTGGGACATTAAAGAGAGTCATTGGCTCTGACTAAGATATTGATTATTCTGGTATAACATGGTAATTACGATATGGGATATCAAGACCTCCACAGCGTCAGATTACTGTGAAAATTATTGAAATTAAACAAGAAATAAAAAAACTATTATTTGTTAAGTTAAGTTGTAGACATTTAATATGCAAACTGGATAAATTACCCAAACTTTCATTGTACTTGAATGTGGTTAACAAGCAAATGGCAATGCACAAATTCATTTTCTGTCGCTCCACAGTTTGCGCTCACAAAAGGTAGATTTACATGTTTTACCTCTGTTTTGCCAAAACTAGACAGTGACATATAATTACTGTGCCATTCTTACATAGTGAAAGTACTCACCTTAATTATCATTTCAAACGTGAAGACTCCCGTGAACACATAATCAAAATAACGCAGAACCTAAGACAGACAGAAAAATCAGAAAAAAAGAGATCAAAATAAAGAAATAAAGAAAGAAATAAAATTATTTCTTATTTTAGTTATTCATTAAAATAAGAAATAAAGGCTTTCTTCTGTTGATGTCATGCCATCTGATTTTACTCTTTACGCCTGACAGACTCTTAGCTTGTGCATTACCAAGAAACAGTCGCCTTGAACTGTGGTAATACAACACAAGATAATAAGTCTCATTCCTCCCATGAACAACCAGGCTCAGTGTGCCTCAGACCTCATTTGCCTCACTCATCAGCAATTTAATTGCCTCCCATCAAGTCACATTAGTGGCCCTTTGCAAAACAATTTAAGCAATGTACTTTTAGAAATGTTGTCTTTTTTTCTTTATGGTTATTTTGCTGCTTAGCATAGATGAAGGGAGCTATGAGACCCAAGGCGCAGATAAAGACTGATTGAAATCATATCTTAGGAGTTAACATGATGTGATTCAGTTGTGAATTCAGTCGTGAAACATCAGAAATATTCTGGTCTCTATGAAGCTATTAACGTTATAGTTGTACCAGACAGATTTACCAAATAGATTAATGTGACCACAAACCTTATTCCAGTCAGAGGAGGTAGCCACAGGGTCCTCAGCAGCTAGTGCTATACTACTAGCAGCTATAACCAGCAGGATGGACATTTCAAAGTACCTCAGGTTCACCACATAGTGACACGCTCGACGCACCCTGAAGGAGAGCAGATGGCAGAGTGAAGATGTGATCCAGAGGTCAGGTACCATGTGTTGCAGGAGTAAGACTGTGCAGGCTTAAGCTGTCTCGAAGTTAACAACAGCAGAAGCAGAGCACATGGATGTTGTGCAAATGTATGAAAAGGTTCCACACTGCTGCAAGGGATCTTGGGAGTAGCTGGAAAAAAACAAGAGGTGTGAATGGTAGAAACTTACGGGTTGTCAGGTTTGAAGATGAACATGCTGTTTGGATTCACTGTGTTGACAGGATTTGTCTCCTCTGCATCAACTTTCTCTGATTTACAGGTTTCTGGGTCCTTACTGTTGACTAGAGAAGGTCGAAGAAGGAGGAGAAGAAGAAGGAGAAGGAGAGGTCCTATCATATTTTTCTTACTAGGATAATCTGTGTAGATGATACGAAAAAGATTTTTATCTGGAAACTATCCAGTGGGGATTGACTGAGTCAAGCAGTGGTGAGCCAGATCAGTGAACTGTGGGGACTGGCTTAGATGGCAACATGACTCACCGCCTCTCAAATTGCCTGAACTCTGGAGGCTGCAATTCAAACAACGTGTAACTGACAAGTAAGTGTAAAAGTGTAGAATAAAGGTGGGTCATGAAAAGCCAAATACCAAAAAAGTCATACAAACAGTGCCTGAAAACCACAAAAAATTGCACCAATACCTGTAATGGTAGAGAGCTCCAGACATGACTGAACATTCGGCACCTCGATGATCACACTGGAGCTGAGTTGAGATTTCTCAGCTGAGCTGAGATCTGCTTCTTTCTCATCTTTGTCGTCGTCCAGGATGGCAGGTGGAGCACTGTCTGATTGCTGAAGAAGTTCATCCTGCTTTTGAGGACACTGGTCTCCAGTGTGGCTCTGGCTGTCTGGTGGCTTTGTGCCCCCTCCTTCCCCCTGATCACCATGTCTGTAGATGTAAAGACACACATTACTGTACAGATAAGGCGGGCAGTGATTTACCTACAGTGCAGATGATGCTGTCGGATGGGGAATCCATCGGCCTCACAGATGGACCTGGTTTGCTGGTGCTGGAAGGGCATATAACTGCAGTGACCATATACTTGCAATGTCCCAAGGTTTGAGTCTGTGGACCTCTGTTATTTGTCACCACTCCTTTCCACTGATTTCTTATGACATTACTTCTAGCGCTATCATTTAGAAAATAATGCATGGAAAAAAATGATGTCTTTTTGTTACATAACATCTCCAACCAGGTCACTAAAAATCACTGGCATTCAACAGAAATGTGACATCCTGGGATTAATCTGACCCAAGACCTTTGCTGCATCTCATTCCCCTCACTTCTCCAAATGATCTCTGTTTCTCTTGACTTTACAGTGATGTTTATCAAAGGTGAAACACACTGCCACACAAATATGAACAGCTGTCTTGTCTTACCTGCTCTCCTCAGGGTTGGGCACCTCCTCCTCCGGTTTGGTTTCCACTCTCTTCTCCTCTACCTTCCCTGGGTTTCTCTTCCTCTCTCTGCTGACAGAGCGACTAGCCATGTGGCTTCCGTTTCCCGGAGATGACCCCTGACTTCTGGCCCCGCTTTGATGGTCACAGTGATGCAATGCCCTCTTGTCCCTGATCCCGCAAAGACCCCCCCCCTCAGGAGTCAGCATGTCAACGTTATCTGGTGGTCTAAACTTCTTTACCGCCCTATGCTGGCGGTCGCCATTTAATCTGGGGCTCCGACGCTCACTTCCAGTGTTGTGACTCTGATGAACACCCAGTTTTTTACTCTCAGAGACGAGCTCTGATTCAGGAGGCTCTCGTATTGTCATAGACACAGGAGCATCAGGAAGAGACACATCTGTGGGATCCAGTAACTCTGGCACTGACATTGGGGGTTCAGGTATGTCACCAGAGAGGGCGGTGCCCAGAGGCACATCCACAGATCCTGAAGCTTGGTTTTTAGCGGAGGCAGCTAAGTTGTCTGTCAGATGCTTCAAACTCCCGGATGGTGTGTGCTGCATGGCCTTGCGGTGCAGCGACAGTGGACGTCCATGCTGGCCCTGGGCTGAAGCAGGAGGCCCGTCCTTCTCCTCACTGGGGCCGCTGAACAGGACCTCTCGGCTGGACATCTGCCGGTGTCTCCGCAGCTGGCTGGTCCTCTGCTCCCACACTGACATGGTCATCCTTTTTCTTCTCTCTCTCCTGGACATGAAAGAGTTAGAGGGGTTGAGTGGTGGGGGTGGACGGCCCTCCCTGATGCTTCCCTGTGCCTCCTCCAGGGAGCAGGAGTAGGTAGGCCGGCTGCGGTGGATGGCTCTTTTCCTGTACAGGTAGGGCCGCCTCCTACGGCTTCCCCTAAAAAGAGAGGGACAAGGCAAAATGTCAATATGCAGAAGCACACAACTTATATTTGGTTTTAATATGGTTATTTTCATTTTTAATATTATTTTTTTTCTAGTGACCCAGGTTTGAAATAAAAATTGTTTCTATGCTGTGTCATCTAATTTGATTCAAAGCAGTTTCCAAATGTGTGCTGATGCATTCTCAAGGTCCAATTTTTCTCTAATGCAACAAAAAGTAGGTACATTTTATGTAAATTAGAAATCAAAACTTTTGTACCAAAAACTTAATATCACAGTACATTGCAAATGCTTTGGTCTGTTATTTGAGCATCTTATTAACATAAAGAGCAACGAGAGATTTCAACATGAAGCAATTAACTGGATCAATGACAATGTTAGGTGATAAATTAAAGAAGCCAGGAATCGTTGTGTAACTATAATAAAAAAAACAGTAAGATGCAGAATGAAATCAGTGGAGTAGATATAAAAAATAGTGGAGTCAAATAAAGTTGGAAAGTTTGAAGGTACAGGACAGAGCATGAACAGAATGCTATACAGGATGAGTCTGGGACATTCACCCATTTAAGAAAATCAGGCGGGCAGTAGTGAGAGATTCAGAGAGCTGAACAGACAATGTTACTTACTGGAGTGTGGACTCTTGTGTGGTCCGTGTTATCAATGAGCGATTGGTTGAAAACAAGACATTAGTGCTTTTGTGAGCAGAGACAAAACAGGCCGGGAGACACACAGCAAAAAAGCCTAAAAGATCATAAACCGACCTTTCACACAAAGACCAGCAACTAAATAGACTGTTAATGCCATTTACCAGCTGTTCTGAATGTGTTTTTCATGGCTTAAGGGTAAAGCTGCTTTTTTATAATATTACACAAAGATTAATTATTAATTTCATATTCAACGGCTACACCATGCAGTCTGTTTGCAGTAGAATTATTTCTCTGAAGTGAATAAACACTAAATTGGTAGGCCTCAAAATTGACTGGACTCTTGATGCTTTGGTGTGTGTCTCCATTGGAGCCAAGCAGCACATTGACAAACAAGATGGTAGCAGTATTAGAAACAATTAAACAACATTCATAAACATCAACAGTAAGCGCAACATTGATAAGAAGACATTTTTAGTAGATATTAGACAGTCTGAGCCACAGTATGGGCACAGGTATAAAACACAGAGATGGGCTCCATCAGCAAACACAGGGAAAGATTACATATTTAAATACCCTTTAACAAAACCACCACATTGGGATGCAGCTTTGAACACCACTGCCACCTCAGAGCACTCAGGCACAATCTTTTACGACATGCTAGTAGAGCCAAACTGGGAGATTCACGTGTGAGGCCTCAAAATATTAAGATAGAATATTCAGACCAATCAAGAGGACTCGGGTGCAGAACTAAAACACTTCAGAGTGGAAGAAAAACTGTACACACACTGAAAACATTATCCAAATATTACAGTCCCATTATCATTTGTATCATTTGTACGTGAGGAGAATTCTCAGTAAAAGTGAGCCTGTGTGTAATTTCTGTTTTTCTTCCTTTGATCATGCCAACCAGACGCATGCCTTCCCAAAACAAAATCATCACCAGCCCCTAACATGCTGCATCTCTCCTTTTTTACTGAGAAAAATAATACTGTCATGCAACTTTCCTCGGGGTCAGCAGGGGCAGGTACTGCCGGGGTTTTGTAGCTGACATCAGAGTTGAGACCAGAAACCCTTAAAGTTCAGAGTGTCCTCTCTGAATACAGATGACGGCCCATGCGACCCCATGGTATTCTAGCCTTCTCTATGGGCTCTGACAAGGGCCTGACCCTCAGCTGGCTTAACTGACACTAACGCATAGTTCCACTTTCATTTTTTATTTCGCTTTAATTTCATTTTCATTGAGTAAGATGTATCAAAATGGCAAGACCTCAAGAAAGAAGGAAAGAAAGACAGAGGGACAGAAAGAAAAAGGTGTATAATGTCATGTTAATAAGATGTGATCTTGTGAAATCTTCCACATGCCCATGCAACAAACTGCTTGTTTTTCCATACACAGCGTGCATACTGAGCCAGAGGTCCCCACTCTTGTGCATGCACATGCACTTTCACCACCTATGACAGGGAACTGTGCAATCAATCCCTGAGAAAATAAACCCAATCTATTCTGCAAGCAGGAAACCTGGGCATTGAGAAAACAAGGTCACGTTACTTTATGAATCAAATTATCCACAAGTGAGAGCACTTCAACAGATCAAAGTCTGCACACATTTTATTTCACTTCCTCACCACAACATCCACTTTGCCGAGTACAGTAGGATATTACTGTAATGGACACCATGTTAATTTGGACACAGAGTCTCCATGACAACGATATATAAGCACCTCCTACCCCGATGTGGAACCAGTAACCATGGAGACATGAACTTCAAATTGGAGGAAATTACAGTGCTGGGAGCAGGCGGAGGTTAGTTAGTAGACCGTTCAGAAAAGACGTATCAGTAAGTCTCTAGTGGGACAGCACCAAATACTGATTCTCCAAACAGTCTCCACATAATATTTAACGTTTACAAACCAGCACTAACACAGAAGCACAACCTGACGCTCTGTACTGATGACCCGTAGCCTGTTCTGAATTATTAGCAATCCAAATCTACTGCTCCAAATTACAGACTCGCCATTTGCTGCAGGCTACAGCAACTTGTGCAAAATGTTGGCACTGTGGGTTGGTCCTATATAGACACTCCCTGGAGGAAGGATGGAAGGAGGGAGAGGAAGAGAGGGACAGAGGGCGGAGAGTAGGACGTCAGGCAGGGAGAGTGGCTGGATACAGCACTTACTCTGAAGACATGAAGGAGGACAATGGTCCGACTTCCTTCGCTTTCTGGAGAGCATGCTTCTGGTTGAATGCTGCCTCTGCTTCTTCTTCATCCTGCTCAAAAGAGGAAAAGAGGAAAAGGCAGCTGAACAGCTGTAGCATCTATGAGCTTAAATAATTAAACTGAATATAAGTGAAAAAGAGGAAGAAGCAGAACTGGACATGACAGAGTGGAGGGATTATTAAAATTATCTAGCATGAAGTAATGGAGGCTAATAAGAATAAAAGGCAGATAAGATCAGCCTTGTTCTTACAGTTAGAACCTTTTGTTATTCACTTTTTTATTACCTTGGTAAGCTCTTGTGCATTGGCAAGATTATCCACGGCAATGGCCAAGAAGACATTCAGCAGAGTGTCTGGTGTGTGTTAAGGACTGAAACAACACTGACTCTTTGTTCAGAGGCAGCTAACGGTACTAGAGTTGGAGATTCCACCTGTAATCAACAACCCATACTGCACTTCAGCTGGTCTATATCCTAATAAATATAAAATCAGATCACAGGAAGCAACATTTCCTCACAACCTCACACAAGCAGACTGTGAGCTATGATACCTGTCTAGCACATCTGGTGACGTACCTCAGACAACGTGCCAAGAGACGCAGATAGTTTTCTATTGATTTAGTGAGTGAAACTTGGACTTTATATAAGTGACATTGGGATTAGATTTAAGAGCTATCCAGCAACATAACTGCTATAGGATATACATATAAGCAGGTTTTTGCTAACATGTTAGCCAGAGGTGCTTGGTAAGGAGGTAGTAAATGATTTATAATGCTATATTTTCCCATATTTTCTACCTAATTTCCTGAAAACTTTCCTGATAATTTAGAAAACAATTGCTGACACCTGTAAATTACTTATTAGCAAGAAAGGGCTACACAGTTCAGTACAAATTAAAAGGGAAAGTGTTATTACTCTTCCTAAGAAACAGATGGGTATTGAAATTGGAAATGGTGAATGGTGAAAAATGGTGGAGGATACAGTTTCCAAACAATGTGAGAACTATAAAGTAGATGGAAGACCACATGCCAGACTTCACTCCTCCTTGCGAGCGAATACCATTGTACATAACCTCATTCCAGTCCTCACCGGTAAGGATCTGAGAAAACACATCCACAAGCACACAGAATATCATCCACAGAACTAGTGTGACTGATCTCATCTATAAACTCCAAATTGCTAAAATGCTGTTTCCCTCATTCTGGTACATTGTGATTCACTGTAATAGAGGTGTGTGAAGTAGAGAGCAATAAATTGTCGGGTTTATTTCCAGACCTGGAAGACAGTCATGATAGCTGCAGGAAAGGTGTCAAAGTTTGTCGGGGTGTAGTCCTCAAAGATGAACCTGTGAAAAAGATGTGACACAAATGGTCTTAAAAAAGAAGAGCTGAGTTTAGTATTTATTTTATTTTTTCCCTCACAGCAAAATCAATCCTGCTCCTCTCTGACTGGCTGGCTGATGGAGATAGATTTTATTCCTGTGCGCTCTGTATTCTAGAGGGCAGTTCATACACAAGGCCATGCTTGTCTAACTCAGCGAAGTGACAGCTTGTGGGAAACGGCCTTCAGCTTGAAGGGAAACCAAGCAACAATGGTTGTGTGTGACAAAGACACAAAAGCCCAGCTTATAAAGTGTTGATGTAATGAAAACAACTGTGAACCATAGGGTAATCTATTCTCTCTTAAACTGTGAACATTCAATAAAGAGGAATCTACTGAACCATGATTGTCTACTTCAGCCTTGTTTTTTATATTTGTGAATGTGCATTTACTGGAATCACAGGACATGTCTGCCCAGCCGAGTGGGAGAGAAAAACAGTCTCTATTTTGAGCCAGATTGATTAGGTTCTTCTCTCTGCCTGGATAGTTCATCGCCTCACTCACCTTTATGAACTCATAAGGCATGATGCACAGAGTTATAACCATTGGTATTTACTCAGATGGATGCTCCTGAGTTTTTATTTGTTACCTGCCACCGAAGAGCTGCATGCCAAGCAGTGCAAAGACAACGATGAAGAGGAAGAGAAGGAAAATGAGGGAGATGATGGACTTCATGGAGTTCATCAGAGAGACGACCAGGTTTCGCAGAGACGCCCAATACCTTGACAGTCACAAAAATTGTACTTTAGTGGAAAGAAGACAAGAAGGTGAATAATCCTGATCCTCTGATCCATGGTGTAGGCTTTGAATCCCAACATTAAGGGTAATAGCATGCATACAATACTAATGTCATGAGTACACAGTTATGTATTTGGGAGAAAGGAAGTTGTGTTTATGATCCTGTCGAATAATTTGTTTTGTATCTGGGGGGAGGCTGCACTTGGTTGTTTCCCATTAAAATATTTTAATGAATGAATACGCAATATTAATTTTACACATGGAAAACTTCATAACACACTGACATGTCAAAATGAAATATTAGTTTTCAGGCAACGGTACGTCTTTTTTCATGTAAACATTTAAACAGATGGCAAAGGAAGAGACTAACTTAGTGATCTTGAAGATTCTCAGCAGACGAAGAGCACGCAGGACACTGATGCCAAACGAAGTGCCAGGCCTGAAGAAACCCCACAGCACTTCAAAAATGCTGCCAACAATCACCTAAAGAGATAAAAAAAAATAAATCCATGTGTACCAACAGTTATGACAGAGAAGGGGGACAGAGAAGAGCGAAAGAGAATAAGGCAAAAATGATGAAACGGACACAAACGAAGGAAGTGAGGGTTTGATGCTGCATAAATTAGGCACAAAAGCAGGTGAATTTTTGGAGAAACAGAAGTCAGTGTACTGACGCTGCAGTCAAAACAGTTAAAGGAGGAGTGGAAGTAGAGGCGTGGGCCCAAACTGTACATCTTCAGGAACATCTCAGTCAGGAACAGAGCAAGGAACAGGAACTCTGCATAGTCTGAAGAAAAAATACAGAAACTGGCAATGTTAAAAATACATAGATGATTGCAATTACATGATAAAGCAATAATTTTCATTGCTATTTGACAGCTTGTTACAGAGTTGACAAAAAGTTGTATTAACTCCCTGAGTACTTCTTATTTTCCAAGCTCAAATGAAGTGTGACTCACAGAGGAAGTTGGACAGCCAGAGGGGCTGGTTGTGGTGAACGATGGCCACACATAGCGTATTGAGGGCAACTAGACCAAGCACCGTCCAGTAGAAAGTGTGTGTCTTCACCACGCGGCGGATGGAGATGCGCAAGAGACGCTCCTTGCGGCGAAAATAGGCTGTAGGACCTCGCTTGGCACTCCTGATACTTGCTCTTGCCATGGGGATCCCTTAGGAGGAAAATGGGGAGGTAAAGGGAAACTGTGGTACAACAGTACTTGTGCAACATGTTCCCAGTCTGAATCTTGAACTGTGCTCCCAACAGTGTGATATTTACAACACTATTCACCATGCACTGGAGCATGATTTATACTTTTTATAGCCATATTTACGAGTCTGTCCTGACTCTTACTCACCTACAGAGGAGATGTCACCATATTGTTCCTCCCCCGCTTGCCCACGACATGCCACGTCCATGCCTCTCCTCTTGATGGTGGTGGCTCTCTTCAATACTGTGGACAAAGCACGGCAATTAAAAAGAGCAAGCAGTTCTACCAGTACAACTAACAAATATTATTACTAATATATTTTGTCAGGGCAGTGACACAAGGCCAAGTTTTGGACAACATGACAGAGAAATACTGTACTTGTAGTATTTTTTCCATGGTGACATTATGCTGAATCACCGAATAGATTTTGGTGGTTTTAAGTCAACATGGCCATGTGTATGACCACCCATACTGTACATCTTAAAGAAAATATGCCAGTGTGGAGTCAGATAATGCAATGAAAAGATGATGATGAAGGAAATGAGGATCCTTTGCATGAAAAGCCCATGCCTGTGAAATTTTAGCTGAAAGGGAAAGATGTGCTCATTAATGCTGAAGCTGAATGAGACAAAAATGATCATTTAATGTTTGCGTAATGATCCAAATAACCGAGTGCAAACCTTCTGCTGCTGTTTTATGATCTCCGTCATGGCAAACCATGCTCTGAGGCGAGTTGACGGTCCATGCATCTCTTATTTTTGAGCCGTGTACATGTGCTGCCATACAATGACAAGCTGTGGGGACACTGTCCCCAAGAGACACGCCGTGCAGTGTGTACATGCCGACTGAGAATGATGAGTGTGTCTTGACCTTCTCACTGACGGATGTGTTTGTGATTACATTTCATCCTATCCCCTCTCACACCTTCTCACTAACTTGTGATTTCTGAATCTAGGTGCAGTCAATATTTGCTTAAGGACTTTTTTAATAAGCCACTGATCAAACACACAGACACAGATACACAAAAATATTGCTGCCATTCCACACACACAGGAGTGTTTGCTAAAGGCAGGGACACCAAGTCCTGTCAACACAGACACACACACCACAAGCACATGCATGCTGCTGCCTAGACTAGAGGTTGCTAAGGCAACAGCAGTGCGCCACCCCTCTTTTTGGTCTAAGCTGTCAGAGCTTCTGCATTTATTTCCATCACAATAACTGGAGCCATTGTCTGTTTTTATTACGTTTGCATCATTTCTTTTATTTTTACATTCAACTAGTGTCTTTGTATTTCAAGTGACAGAAACATGACATTAAAAAGTGAACAATGATTTTCTTCACTTTTTCTATTTCAAAACTGTTTGCTCATGTGAATTTGAGTGGCAGAGCATATGCAACAAATGGTGTGTGAAGTTGGTGAGGGAGAGAGCAGAACAGAGCAGAGCAAAGGACGGTTCTCACCATAGGCACCACCTGTACTCCACTCTGGCAGCCTCCTGAGAGCTGCCAATCAATCAACATTTAATAAAAGCCCTGCTGGTTTAGCAAGGAGGAAAGGTCAAAGTAAAGTTGAGGGGGTCAGAGCAGGTACTTAGCTGTCTGTGAGGCGCCTTGCCAAGTGGTTAGTTTAGTGCTTTCAGTACTAATGCTCTATATGTGGCATTCATATTTGTAGAGTGAGCTGTAATGGTGATCTTTCTAAGTGCACCAGGGCAGCAACAAAATCTGACACTCATACCATGAGTACCTGATATATTGTGCTGAATATTTGACAATAGGGGTCAAACTTCAAACTTTTTTTTCCAATTTTTTTACAGCTCAGCAGCTTAGAATATTTTTTAACCGAGGCCAGAAGTCTAAAGCTGTGATTATGTATATCTAGTGACTCTGCTAAGCCTTACATATAGGAACAATGGTGTTTTGGGCTAACATTAGCATGCTAACATACTCACAATGACAATACCACAGTAATAATCATGAGAGTACAGCCTAATACTTATGGCAAGGCACAAGTAAAAGTATAAATATAGAGTAAAGTACAGTATAAAGTAAACATAATTTTAATTGATGCCAGATTTTCACAGGAATCCCCACCCAACTTTTCATTTATGTGCATATATAAATGCCTATATGTTGATCTTAAACTAGCTTTGTCTTTATTACATTTTTGTATAATTTTGACTTGATGGTGGCACTAAACTTATGTACTCAAACATAGTGTTGCTTTGAGATACCTTTTTACAGTGGCCACCATTTTAATTTTTTGTGTTAGCATGCTAACACTAGCTTATTGTCGCTAAACACAAAGTGGATTTCAAGTTGATAGAAATGTCATCAGTTTGGTCATTAAGTAGGATTGGACAAATCAAAATTCTGACATCATGATTGCACTTGATAAAAAGTCAGAGGATTTTGTAAGGTTTCATCCTGCTGTTTAACATTAAGTTTAACATAAATCAACTGACTGGTGAGTGCAATTTTTCAGTCTAATCTAAGTGACCAAATGACATTGCCATCTCAAACTGACTGGCCAGATCAAATTGAACTTCACAGAAAATAGTTGTCATTCCTTTAACTGTATCTTAAATAAAATGTATTTTGACTAAAATCACAGACAAACAAGCAGCACATACTCTTATGGCATATGCCTGAATAGCCTTTATAAAGCACATTTACCAGCTTAAAATTAGGACACAATGTAAAGCAATGTGAGTGTAGCAGAAAGACAATGTGCACAATATACACAGAAAACAAAACTTTCTTACCATCGAGGGCAGAGGGTCCTGGATTCTTGTTCTCCTCCGCAAGCATCACCTCTTCTGGAAAGCAAAAAGTGAAAGTATGAACTGAAATGAGCAGCACGTGACAACTCAGATGGAAAGAGATGTAATAATGTGTTGGAAACTACTGTATTTGTAGCGCAATTGTGGCACAAATAACAGCTGAGAGATAACAGGTTGCAGCAGATAGTCCTGCGTCCCATATGTTCCATAATTGACAGGATTAGTCCTACAACTTATGGTGAAATGTTGACTTTCCTTTTCTCATCAAGAGCCAAATTATTATGTCTCACTGAGCTGTGAATGGGACTACAACCACCTGCTCTGTCGATCCAGGCCCGATAGCCGTTGAGCTCTCTCTCAATCTGCTGTTGACGTCTCAGTTTCATGAAGGCCCTGCGGTTTTCCACCCTTTCTCTCTCCTTGGCAAATTCCCTGCAGAAACAAACCAAACCGCAGTATCCTTTATTTACTCTTCGAGGGTACAGGAGTTTGTGGTCTGAGGGATGGAGAGGAGAGGAGAGGAGAGGAGAGGAGAGGAGAGAGGAGAGGAGAGAGGAGAGGAGAGGAGAGGTGTCTCCACTTTCATTGTGGAGATAATGCCAATGGATCTTCCATTAACCTTTCCAGAAAATGAATTACCTTGTGCAGGTTTTGACACCATGTACTGAAGCAACTGGATTTGCTTAGCAGTGGCTTCAGCCACTTCCAATCTCCCAGCTGCCATGGCTTGCTATAAAGATTTCTCAAACAGGTCGGTGTTGCTAGTACCACTTCCAACCCCATAATCTTGAGAGTTTTAAATTTGTGATGGTGGCCACATCAATATTCTATAACCTCCAATTATCTGTAATGCTGTGGGCAGTGATATACAACATGCTCAGAATGTTTGTAACACAATTTATAACTTTGATAATCTACACAAAATGCGGTGAAGGAAAATGAGAGTTTCAGTGCAAGTCCACCAAACTTTGTCAAACAGCCCCTCTGCTACATCTCTTCTTCGACCATTAAATGTTTTGGGTGATGCTTGCTTGGTGACTTAAGTTATTTCATGAGTCCTTATGTACAGAGAAGTCAATGAATGAATCAGTAAATACTGAGGAAAGGCTCTAGGATGTGATTTTGTGTTTGACAGGAAGAACGGAGACATTTATCCTTTGGTACCTTTACATTCTACAGCAGTTGTTATTTTACTGATATGGATCCTGCAGTGTATTTCATAGTGACTGATGACCACTTAAATACCTTACGAATATGATGTGACAACACGACTTATACTACCTGGATGAACCCTTTAGCCACTGACCATAATGTAACAGGCTGCAAATGCAAATAACGAGCATCATGGACATGCAACATGCTGCATTTCTGAGACACAAATAGGCAGCTGCTCCTTAACTGGGACATAGTTTAAGTATGTCTGGCAATCAGTCGCTGGAAAGTTAACGAGTTTAAACTGAACTCCAGCTGAACTTGTACTCAGGAGTGAACCTACCCAGAGAGGACTCCCAGCACCAGGTTCAGGACAAAGAAAGAGCCGATGATGATCAGAGGGATGAAGTACAGCCAGTTCCAGCTGGGGCCCAAGGCATCGTCGGTCTGAAACATCAAAAAAAGTTTTAAACTCTGTACAATCCAAGTCAGGCAGGAGCTGCCACTGGGATACAAGACAGAAATACACCTACGAGTGTAGGTGTTTGGGTGGCTGCTGAAGGTTCGAGCGTGCGTGCGGGCAGGGCTTCGAACAGAGACATCATGTATATTGATCTACTCCGGCCTTGCAAAGAGAGTGTGGAGGAGAGTGGAGGTATTCTGTGAGCAACTGCTGTATGAAGCCAATATAGAACCAGTGTGCTGCATCTCTACTTTAAAGCACCTGGACCTGGGAAAGTATACCCGGTGAGTGTTTTCTCCAGGGTTTTTATAGCACATCAACAAATATATGTCTGCTAAAACATATTTTTTGTATTTGTGCATACACTGTATGAACCTCTGGGTACTTTATGTTGATTACAGTGAATACAGTGTACAAGATAATGTTAAAATTTGTGTCTCTCTTTCCTACTTGTTTATCTTTGAAGCTCTTTTAGCATCACTTCAAATGACATCATACAATTATTCTGGGAAATCATCTTCTTTCATCCATCTCAATGAAAACTCAAAGAGCAGGCAGCCAACCACAAATTACACCTTGGCTCAGCACTTGAGTGTGTGTGCTTATGATTGTTGCTTTAGTGAGACAATCTGAAGTAAAAGAGAAAACATTTTCAAGATGCTGAGCAAAAGTTCCTTTTCTGCTCCACATGACATGACTGTGCATCACATAATTTTTGCAGATTTTCCAGCTCCATATTTAGGTGGTCAATCTGCCATTTTATGACAGATTGACAGATGTTGGATTCAGATCTGGTGACTGGGCACTGCAGTTCATTGAATTCATCGTCATGTTGATGAATCCAATTTGAGATGACTTTTACTTTGTGGCATGGCAGCATCATCTTGCTGGGATCAAATGGTAAATTGTGGCCATAAAGCATGCACATGGAAAGAAAACATACTGAGCTACGGTGTAGCATTGAAATCATGACTGACTAGTTTGAAGAGACCAAAGTGTGCCAGCATGAAATGTAGACACAAGGCAGGTTTGTGGTGTTGATTCTGACCCCTGCCATCTGCAAATTCAGCAGCAATCCTGATTCATCAAACTAGACTATGTTTTTCCATTGCTGGTGAGCCTCTGCTCACTGGAGCCTTATATTTCTGTTCTTGCTTGCAGAAGGGCAGGTTCTCCTATTAAAGTGCTCAATGGGAAAATATCCATACATCCTGAATCTTTTCAAATTTCCAAAGTGTGCTGGCACATTACCAGGATGATCATTTTTCTTTTCTGCAATACGTGTTCTCATGACTTGTTACATTGACATGATATTTTTTAGTGCTCCTGTCTGAACAGGATCTTGTAATTCTCCTCTGCTGCAGGCAGAGATGAACATGATTAGACTTGATTTGTCAAATGGTCATACAGGCTGCAGCTACATCAAATTAGCAAATGTTGCCACTGCCTGCTTTTCTGCCTACATACTGTCTGAGTGCATCTGGCTGCCTGCTGCTTTCACTCTGACATCGCTGTGAAGAACGGTGCAGCATCTCATCTCTGTCTGACAGTTACTCTACAGCAGAAAATGACATTATTACTGGTCTCAATGCTCATTACTTGAACACATGTCTCAGTGAGATGCAACATGTTTCCTGTTTACTAGTTCAACTTTGGGGGATTTTAAATGTTTATATACATATACTTATACACGTACACATATATTTTCAGCCTTCTCATGCTCTTATTCATACACAGCCAAGGTTTACAAAGTCATTAATTTTAGATTACATTTCCAAGAGATACTTAAGTGTGCCATATTTCATAGCTAGTAGGCGGGCAGTCTAATCTCTATTCAGGCCTTGCAGCATGTTCCAAGAGGTTACACATTTCTCAAGGCTGTGTGAATAAAAATGGCAAACTGAGAGCAAAACAGGAAAATCAACATGGCACTCTGCAGTTTCAACACTAAAATCACAAACTGGTAGCCTCCCCCCCATGTTCTCCACCCACAGGCAAAAAGTCTGAGAGTGGAGGATGCAGGGACTGCAGGAATCCACTCAGCAACCATCAGTGTGCTGGAGCTCAGGCCGCTTCTGTTCATTAGCGTTAATTGAGTCTAAAGTGAAACAAAACACTGCTGCACCTGAATAATTTGTAGCAATTCACAAAAATATTGTAAGTGTCACATGCGTGTGTGTGAATCTCTGTTTGAGCTGTCTTACATTGTAGAGTACAGTAGTCCATCCCTCCATGGTGATGCACTGGAAGACTGTGAGAACAGCAAACAGGATGTTGTCAAACTGTGTGATGCCATCATTTGGGCCGATCCAGGTGTTGTTGCAGGTGTATTTGGCTGGACACGGACGCATGCCACATGGGAACTCAAATTCAGAGGAGTCCACCGTCTCGTTTTCTGAATATAGAAATGCGTAAATAGAGAAAAAGTGCAAAATTACAGTGTGATGCAAGCCATACATAAGTGTCCTTAGTTAGATAAGCACAATCAGCTTACTTCCATACTTATCACTGCCATTTGAAAGCAAACATACAACTTTCACAGATTTTAAAAGCAGAAATTTTTGGCATTGGTGTCTCTAAGTTTGAGTACACATTGGTTTAATTCAATCTTTGTACCCAGTGAGCAACAACGCCTATTATTATTGCTTGATTTCACTTTTGTGACAGTGAATTTTTGGCCTCAACATCTTATTGGCTTAATAAGTTATAAGTCAAATTGTATAGCAGGAATCAATTAGAGACAATATGAGTAAAATAAAAAACCTCTCCATCAAATGACAGAAGAGGAAAGTACCTGTTTGAACAGTAACATGACCATCCACTGACAGAAAATAGCCCCATCAATCTGTCTGTGTTATCTAACTGTCCACTCAGCTTCAGTGTGATGGGCACAGCTCAGAGGTTAATGACAGCTGTGAATGTACAATGAGCTATTGTGACACAAAGCATTTGTTGGATTTAATTATACAGGATTCAATTATACAGGACAACACTGAAAAATGTTTGGTTTGATCAAGTCTCCAGGTGCAGCCTGGCATGCCATTGTGAGTACATGCCTTGTGTTTGCAGTTGTGATTATGACAATAGAGCCGTTTCCTAAAGAGCTACGTAAATATACATGACATAGAGCCACACATAAAGGTACAGTGAACAATAACCCCAGCTACAGAGTGAGCTCAGTGCCGTCTCTTTGATTTCATGTTCTGTGACTCAGTTTGTTGTCAAAAATAGTTCTGAAATGGTTCTTTTATGGGTTCACATTTATGCATTATTCACAAACATATCTGATCCTGTCTACAAATTGTTCTCTTTTGTTTCATCCATGCCATCAGTGTGTGGTAGAGCTGGTGAGACAATTTCCTGTTTTCTAATGCAATTCAAATTCGATCTTGGCTTAAGATGAATAAAAACAGAATCAGAATAAATCAGAATAACAGTAATAATAGAGTGTCATTATTGGCTCCAATCACAAATAGGGTAGTGTAAAAACTGTGTGCCTGTGTGTCCATGAGTGCCTAAATAAACTCAACAGACTCACTAATTATAAATATCATCATCTTGTTGTCTGTATGAAACAGTGGATGAGAATATCTGTCCGTGTGCAGTCGTGTTGTGTACACACATAAGGCACAGAAAACATCAACTTTTGTATTGGAAATGCTTAAAATCATCAGACAGCTTGTATAAATTAGTTTAAAAATGTAAAGACATATCAGTACTGTGCTATCTAAATATATGAGAAACACTATGCATATATTGGATGTAATATGCTTTCACTGCTGTATGTAACATACATACAGTGTGTATCTGTAGTGTGTGTGTCTGTACCTAGTATTCCTGGCTCTGGTATACAGGTTTTGTGCAGTCTGCCACTGTAAAACTCCAGGCCAATGATGGCGAACATGAGGATTGCAAAAAACAGGAGCAGGCCGATCTGCAGCAGAGGAACCATGGCCTTCATTATAGACTTCAGGACTATCTGTAGACCTGGAAGTAAACCACACAGTGAGAACAAAGTTCTTAAAAACTTGTCATACACTCTGCTCTTTAGAGGTCGTAATGATGTAAGGCTTGCTTTCCAGCAGATATAAAAAAAAGCAGTCAACATTTCTGACAACCTATTCAAGTAATCTCAGAGACAAAGAGAACTAAAACTATAACTGGATGCATATATACCATTAAAGGACCATCTGCATTTGTAATTTATATTAAATGAAAAGCAAAGGGAACTTAATGAAAGGGAAAGGGAAAGTGGAAAATATTGGCTACAACTGTTTTGAGAAGATATTTGTATAGTTTTTGTGGTACTTACTAGGGATGCCTGAGACCAGTTTGAGGGGCCGAAGTACTCGCACCGCCCTCAAGGTCCTCAAGTCCACTGAGATGTTCATATGTGCCCCTGCTGCAGCGAGGATCCTACACAGGTTAACGTGACATACAACAGAGGACAGTGAGAGGGATGCACAATAGCCACCAGTGTCACGCGGATGCATATGAATGCTACAATTTTACGGTTTATAAGCCAAGGAGAGCTACGTGAAACATGGGACTCTCACACACGCACATAAACACACTGTTGAGAGGATGGCTGCAGTGCTTAGATATGGAGTGTCAAGATGTGAGGGTCTCTAGCAGGCAGAGGAAACGGAGAGAACAACAAGGATGCTTTTGGGGCTTTTGGCTGTTTCCCTGTGTGTAGGAGTATGGCTGTGACAACTGTTATTAAGGAGGAGAACAAAGAAAGCAGCTCCATCAAGGGAAGGCAAGACACCCTTAGGCTGGAGAGACATAAAGCTCACGGACAAACACATGCACGGACACACACACAAAACACACACACACACACACACACACACATACACATTTTTTTATTTGCTACACAAAGCCAGGGTCCTTCAGAAGTTCCATTTTTATTTTGTCTTGTTGTCTCCTCTACCCCCCCCCCTGTAAATACACCTCAGTGGCCTTCAACTCTCAGACTGATGAGGAGAAGAAAAGCTTCCTCATTAGTCTGCCCTCCTGCTTCCCTTTTCTCTTTTTTTAACACCCTCATACATTGCTCTTCCCTCATCCCTAAACCTGTCTCCTCTCATCTCCCTCCTCCTTCACCTGTTCTCAGTCCCTCTCCAATTATACTTGCACTACTGACTCTTTTTCTGTTTTTCCATTTTCCAGTGACCTGAACACACATTTATTCCTCTTTCACCTGGATGTCTACTGGCTAACAGACAGAGATAGATGGAGAAATGAGGTAAAGAAAAAAGAATAATAAGGGGGGAATGGCAGAGCATTTCATTTCTGCAACTATAACTTGAACTGCACTGAGTCAGTGTATACTGCTCTTCAGCCCAGTTGAAACCAGTGGTTGCTAGATAATTACACTCATAAAATTCACTTTGATGATGAGAAGACAATGATGAAGGCAACAACCTATAAGATTTCTAAGATAACTGATGGGGGATTTAGGCCGCACAATCATGGCTGCACAGATGTTGATTTAAGAAGCATCTTTAGGTGCAGTGATTTGCCCTTCGATGATTGCATACTTCATCATCACAGCTAACACAGACCCAGATGCCTTACAATGATGGGGTGGTGAGAATTAGTCCTGTCTATAGAGTTGGGAGACACAACGCGTCATCTGATTTAATTAAGAGACTGAGGGAGAAGGAGAGGAAGATTAAAATAGCTCACCACCATCCACACAAAAATAGAAATTAAATTATCCTCTTGAGTTTCACACCTTTAACCATTTCTCTTTAGATTTTTACCCTTTTCACCCTGGTCTCAACAACTCTACGAGAAGCTCTCGTTTCTATCCATCTGTCTTTTCTTTTTCCTTCCTTTTCTTCCAATCACCCCTTCCACTGCCTCCTGCCACCTCTGTCATTTCATCCCCCACTTTCCCCATCTCTCCATCTTTCTTCAGACCATTAGTCAGTCAGTCCTGGCTGCTCTTTAGTTGTTATGGCGACTACGGGATGGAGGGTCCAAAAATGGCTTCCTCATTAAGTCTGCTGTTATTCAGTGGATGTCCTGGGCCCCATTTTCCAATAATGACTGTTTGTAAAGGTTAAGAGTGTTTTATAAGAGAGGGATGCTCTTGAAGCTCTTCTAAAGTAACAAACCCAGCCTTTTTCTACAGTCTTAAATCATGTGGTCAGTGTCATTTTGAATTTTGTTTGTGACTATAGTTAAGCCATTGTTGAAGACCAGATACTCTGTGTGTTGAAGCTTGCAGATGGGAGAGATATTACTGCTAAAGTCTGTGTCCAGGGCTGAAATCTGGAGGTCATTATCACTGTAGTACAGTGCCTGTTAATAAACATACATAAAAGGGGTACTGAC
>OMNW01019338.1:9841-65885 GCA_900303245.1 Selene dorsalis | reverse complement strand
ATAAAAAGGGGTACTGACATATTTGAAATATTGTGATTATTTCTTTGTTAGCTGCTGTTTTTGTCCTTTAAAGAGACTTGCCAGTGAAGTATAAGTAAACAGTGGAGCTGTCCATGGTGTTCAAAGAGATGTCTGATAGTTAAATTATATTATATATTAAAGACAGATAAAATGAAATATAATGCCTAAATGAACCAATAACAACAATAATATAACCTAATTTTCAGAGAGCTGGCAGCTTGTTGAATTTTTATGTCCCGTCTCCTCAGGAGAACCTGGTCTGGTCTGATTGCCAATCCACAATATGAGAAGCCAGGCTCTGGCTCTCTGTTTGCTTCCCCTCTCCTCTTCCAGTTGGAACTTTTTCTCACAAACACACAAAAAAAATACATTTCAATATTTATTTCATACCTCCTGACTCCTGCTAGGATATTTATTTTTTTTATCTGGCTGTTGGTTTAAAAAAGGCTGTAATGGTTGTGAATTCATATTGTCTCTCACAGAGGAATGGAATAACTGGGTAACATACACAGTCTAAATAAAAGAGAAATGTTAGAAAAGTACACAAACCAGATCAGGAAAATGAGAATTTTTAGTCAGATATAAACTCTATTGGCGGGAATAGTAACTACACCAACTAATGAGGGCAAAATAAAATGTTGCCAAAACATGAAGTAACCTACAACTCTCCGTCACAGTGTTTCACCAGCATCTCTGTAACAGCCATGCTACACACTGCTGCCGTCTGGACGTTGGCACCCCCTGCATGACGGAGACGGGGAAGGTGAAGGTTGGCCATAGAAACTGGCAGCTTTAAATCAGCCAAGGGAAGCACAACACATGGCTTATTTGGCGCAAAAGAACAATTTGGCAGACAACTTGTTTCTTCCCTGTAGTTTCCCTTCTATCTCTTGCAGGACTATTCATTTATGCATTTGTTTTATTAGGTTAGGCCGATTTTATGGTTTAAATGGAATCACTCATGTGGCATTAAACAGCATTTACCCACGGAGAGCATCACAATGACAGTATAGACCAACAGATTAAATGAAATATTCCTTCTGCAGGTGTTGCTTTTCATAGTATAACCTGTAGATTTCTATTTGTGTGGGAGGTGGATATTACTATAAGATCAATCAAATGCAGTTAGATTAAAGCCAAAGAGCAATAATTTACATTTCAGAAACAAAAACTAAATGTAAAAAAAAAAAAAAGTCAAAACATTTATTTCATAGCTTTCTTAACTGTGAGGTACTTTGGTGGAGTAGCATGTGTCACATTCTCTTCCTGTTGCACTTCAGAGGCTAACTGGAGGAGATAGTCAAGACGGTCAGATTGATTTAACCCTTGTGGTCACCTTATAGACACCTTGATAGATCTCAGGGACAACACACACCTGACAGATGACTGGTGTATCAACAAGTTAATAAAATCACCTTCAGTCAATAGGAGCTGTCACACATTTTTGTTCACCCTGCATCTACAGGCGTTATGTGAGACACACACTGTAGTGAACTGAGCCGATGCCCTGGTCTGAGTTGTCAGCCATGATAAGTGAATAACTGTGACATACCCTGCAGAACTGACAGCTGCTTGCTGTGTGACAAATCTGTCATGACACCGCCATGCCGTGATACTGATAACGTTATGACTTATGCTCCATGTCACTGTCAAGCTGACTGCTAATATGACGTGAGCACACCTGACTATTGTAATGAATTTAATCATGACTCGTTTACACAAGCTTTTAAGTGACAGTATAAATTCTGGTGTATCATAAGATGTTATGTGAGACACAAGAGTATTTATGCAAGAAATTGTTGTCTAATTTGTTTTAATCTAAACCCAAATTCAACATTTACTTCTAAGCCTTTAAGTTTGGTGGCATCATGTTAGTGCCAGTTTAGCACCATCCAACTGACCCGATTAGCGGTGTAATCAACCAAGTTAAGTGTCCAAATGCATGTTCTCAAACTCTCAAACTCTCAAACTCTATCTAAATGAAATGCACTTGTTAGCAATACCATTAATTAATCCTGTTTCCTAGAATTACATCTCAAAATATCTGCTGGGAAAAAGGCCTGCTGTGGTGAGTAGTGTGTCTGCAGGTCAGCTGGAGGAAGTCTATGCAAGTTATGTATCTGTTGCCAAACAGTGGTGAGACAATAAGATGTGACATCTGGGAGACTTTTTATACCTCACAAAGATTAACTGACTATACAGCATAATGTTTCAGTGCTCAAGTATCAAGCAGCGTGGTTTGCACAAGATTGCATCAGGCTGCCCCCCTACAGCGGCAATAAGCACAATTTTGAAAGACACTATGACATGATAAAACTAAAATTGAAGTTGTATCATTACCACATATGCTAGATATAAAGTACACTTTCCTTTAAAGATCACTAAGTTAATCATAATGTATATATACTTAAAAAAACACACTGCAGCAGTAGCTGATCCTTCAGATGAATATGGTGTATGACTGTCCACTGCACTAAATTGCTCCAGTGGCTCACAGCAATAGATCCATGATTTTTCAAATGACAAATGAGGTTATTGTTGCACAGTGTAAAATTCAGCTCGCACATAAAAAAAAGTCTCAATCTAATCTCGTCACACAGTGATTGGTGTTTTTTTCCTTCAAAGGTTTGCACATACACTCAGCACACAGCGTCCACACGTCTTTAGGAGGAAGGAAACAGTCCAACAGCTTATACCTATGGGGATTTAAAAAAAACAAAAAAAACATCACACATCTCTCTTCTTTGTGGAGACCTGTGAGTCTGCAGCACGATCAATTAAAATAACTGCTGTGGTGGGCCACAGTGCGGTGGGTGGTGTATGTGAGTGTGTAGAGCGGATTGTCTTGACAGAATAAGGAATTGTGTGGAGCAACTCCTACATTGCTGCTCTGCTTGGTTTAGTGGATATAAGCCTCTCTGCCTCCCACAGTGTGCTCTCTCATTTTACATCCCCCCTCATCTGTCCTTTTTACTCTCTCTGTGACACACACACACACACACAAACAGAGTAGCCCCCCTACATTCACAAACAAGATATTCAAGTTGTTATGCAAGATCATCCTTTTATCAACAGCCTGAGATGATGGCCTGGCTTTACGGGAGTTAGTTATCAGTTGAGCATCACCCTGCATATTGGTTTATGTGTCAGTTAGCTAAATGTTTGCTCTTTGGCAAGAATGAATAATTGATTTGGGTAAATGATTTATTAGCCATCTGTTGGACGAGAGAGAGAGAGAGACAGTGGGAGGGAGACATAGAAACACAATGAGAGAGAGGGAGAGAGAGGGATGATAATTTTTGTACAGTGCAGAGATGACTTGTTGGCACACCAACTCTTTCTTGGTCACTAAAGTTCACATACAGCCTGAAGAGCCAGTGATTGAAAATGAAAATGTTGCATCATGTTAGTGCCAGTATGTGTATTGATGAACACTAATGAGAGGCAAGTTGAAAAAAACATTCAGAAGATTGTTAATACACATTTCTGAATACAAAACAGTTTATATCCACTTTTTGGTTTTTAGCTGAACTTTTGAATCAAACTGAAATAATAAAAATGTCTTAAACATTATTTATACAAATTTCCCTAAATTTTCCACTGATGCATTTGGCTGTGGGATTTCTGTATAATTTTACATGCTAAGCTTCATTATCATATATATGTACAGTATTTTTTTTTTTTTTAATAAGCAGACACAAAGATGAGCAGGTTTTGGCTTGGGGCTCTGTTTTGTCTCTTGTAGACATTCAAAGCCAAATGCAACACACGGCTTGCTGGCAAAGATACAACTCTGACAGTATCAGAGCTTGCGGAGCTGCTTCAACAATGACAAACATGGTGTCCTCAGAAAACCCTGTGCAGCACTCAGTGTCTCCCACAACTACTAGCTTTTTACAGACCTCAAGACTCACTGAACACGTCATAATTTTTTACAGATCAGACCAGACTCTGATTATTTGTAATTCTGCTGACAGCAATCTGTGTTTGATTGACAGAAACATCCTTTGATGCTCTAATTTCCACTCGAGCCAAACTGATGAAGAGCTCAAAGAGTGTTTGCCATAGGTTGGTGTGTCTAAACTGTACCTGTGTATATAAATAGCCATTCTTTCTGAATGCCATCTTGCCATCTTAATAACCACTTTAATCAAATATCAAATAAAAAAGTAAAATTGAAGTGAGATTTTATTGCTTTACTTCTTCAAAAAAATACACATATTTGCTGAGACTGAGACCGCTCTCCTGTCTGCACAGTAAATATGTATAGACAGACTTGGCTTTGCTAAATATAAAGATTGTGGACAGGGAGAAACAGCAAGAGGAACTCGCTCTAAAGATAATCTGCCCACAAACACCACTAAAACTCAGTAATTAAGAGGTTTCTTTTGTTTAAAAATTATAATTTGCTGTTTTACTAGGGTAAAGTCATGTGACGGGCGTTTTCTTCACTACAGCCCAGCATTTTAGTCTCTGCTGGTTAACTGCTGCTCCATCTTAAAGATGCCACATGACTGATTTAAACATCTGCTGTAAGCTGTGAAACTGTGTAAAACACAAATCATGTAAAATATGTTGTACTGAATCTTTTGCCACACGTGTATGTCAGACTCTCTCTCTATGAACCCAACAACAGTTCAGGCTGTGTAGAGTTCAGGCTGCCCAGTGCCTCCCTCTCTATCTGACTCTGAAACATGCAATTTAATTCTGAACTCTCTCTGAGGAAATTAAACATTAATTCAAGTTGAGGGAAGAGTGTGTATTTTGTCACCAAGTGTTTTACCACAGGAGCAAATAGTGATGCACTGCATGTGTAAATGAAACTCTAACAAAAGGTTTGTCTGCACAAATCTCGGTTTGTAAAGAGAAACTGCCAGCGCGTAAGTGATCAACATTCTTGTGAATCTCAGCTCAACCGACTCTTGCGAGAAACTTTCACTTCACTGAGCAGAATTTAATTTGACTTCCAGCGAACACCAGGACAGCTTTCATCTCTGTGCACCTCATCTTCTCTGATCAGATACCAGACTAGACTGCATAAAGACCCTCGACACAGTCTTTGTTTCACAGCCCACTCAGCGTCTTTATACAGCTACTGAGAGAGCAAGAGATATACAACAGGAAGTGGAGAGAGAGAGATGGAGAGGGAAAGAGTGAGCATGCAGGGACAGAAAGTAGGCTTATTAGGCTGTCAGTTTCCTTCACACCATCGCTATTATTCACTGACTTAATTCAGGATCATAGAAAAAACACCACTTTTACCCATAGAATGTCACCTGAATGCCACTAACTACGCACTCCCTTCTACACACTCTTTCTCAGTCTTATTCAAGTACATGTTCATGTTTCACATGGCTTGATTTGTGAAACAAAGGCTTGTTAAAAGTGAAAGAAATGTGTTGCCAGCACACTTCCTGCTCCTTTTTGGCACACTCATTCTCTCTCACACACACAGACGCACACACAAAAACAAAGAGCATTTGCATAAGTAAATTTTTCCAACAAACTATAACAAGAGAATATGATAAATGCAATCCTGGTCTGGTCTAATTGTAGAGACATTGACCAGAGAAGCAGCATGAGAGGGAGCCTGTGACAGCCTGACCTGGGGCGGGGTCCACAGTCACCACGGTAACAGCTTAGGGGGACATTTCCACCCCTGCTGCGTCTCAACTCATCAATCGATCAGACAACAGATGGAAAATAAGATTGGAGAGGACAGGACTGTCTCTGTGTCTGTATATATATATATACACACACACACACAGACATATATATATAGATATATATATGTGTGTGTGTGTGTGTCTGTGTGTATGTGTGACAGTTTGATATATTCAGTTATACCAGGTGTATGACTGCCAAACAGACAGAAGGTGTTGCTGGCTAAAAGACATGCGGTAGTGGCACATTTGCTTCATACACTTGAATGCGCATAAAACACAGGAACAGCGGACAACTTGTGGTTTCAGCTTTCAGTGAGTCAGGTACAGTGACAGTATGTTCACACCCCAAGAACTTCTCTGAGATAATAATATACACAATGGTGCTGTTCAACTTTAGTAACACTCACAGAACTTGAACTGAAAGAAAGGGAAAGGAACAGAGAAAGGGAGAAAGTACAGACGGAACAGGAAAAGGATGGGGGCGAAGAGAGGATTACATTTAACAAATCTAAATGAAAATGTAAACACATAGGCTGAGAAATTAAGAATATAATATTTTATTATTACTCTTTAATTATGCTCCTTTTTCTTACCACTCAATATAAAACATGGTTTGATTGATGAGGGGCTCTTTGTAGCTCTCCCTTCAAGCTCGCAGTGGAAATAGAGTAGAAATAGTCCACTTCTGTGACTCCCAGTGAGGAACACAGACTGATGGGAGCACCATCTACCTCATCTATGTCACACAGCAAAATAAGACACTGTCTCCATCTGTTTATCAACACCGGAGGTGTAAAAGAGAGAGACAACCCCACCACTTACTATGATGCCACTGCGATATGAGTAATGTGTATAGTGGATATTTGTGGAACGGTAATTTTTGCATTTCACTTCGCAGATTTTTTTGCTGGGTCGGAGCCAAACAACAATGTTCCCAATTGCAGCTGCAACTCCAATGTTGCACTTGGCCATATTGTGATTTCCATAATATTTTGATTACGTGTTAAGCCCTGGTATGAACTACTCCTAAACTATTCTCTGTGTTATAAAGGTAACACCTTCTAAAATTGGGAAACAACAGATCAAGAGACTTCTTCTCATTTTGCAGAGTCATCCAGAAGATTATTGTGCTAAAATCATTCTGGTGGCCTTTTGGTCCATGATGCAAACCATTTCGCCACAGCATCCAGCTTAATTCCAGCTCAGGACCTTTGCCTCAGCTAGAGGACATTTAACTTTGCACATAATCAGATCATTTCTGTCAGAAATTCAACATGCTACCCCACCACCACCACCTAAATGACCCTAAACAGCCATGTGGAAAAAGCTGAAATGCTCTTTCCTCCAGTCTCACCTTTCTCTCATCAACTCCCTCTGAGGTAACTCTACGTCTCCCATCCCCACCCTGTGTGTCTGGCACATAGCGATGACACAAAAACCTGGTGGGCGACTCCCTCTGCCAACTGCTGCCAGTCTAATGGAGGGCTTGCCAGCGAATGAGACTGCCAAAGTGCCAATTAGTACGTACAATTACGCATAGAGGCATCCTTCTTATTTCCTCCAGCTCTGTCTCTTTACTCTTTGTCTTTGCTCCTCTCTATTCTTTACTTTCACTCTCCCCTGCCATGCTTTTTCCTGGTTATTAGCTCCTCTGTTTTCTGACTCGCCCTCACAGCTTGCCTTTTAACAGTGATAGCGGCTGGGGAAGCATGTGTGATGGCCTGAGAAAACCCACGGCCCCTCCATTCCAATTTCAACTACAGCAGTCCCGAGCTACACAGCAACAGCCTTCAAAGAAACAGCAAGTGCCATCTGGTTTTTCAAACCTCCCTCCCACTCTCACACTCTGTGTCATACAGGCTATCTTGAAACACGAAGGCAGCTTGCTGAGGTAATCATGGCCTCCAGCGCTGACACTGTTAGCAAATGCTTCCATAATTATACATGTTCACACATAGTGTTGAGTGAGTCAGGGGTATCCACTGAGGAAAGGTTCACTGGCTTTGTAGTCGGAGCAAACAGTCATGATTTATGCGTCCATAGGCAAAAAAAACTGAACAAAACTACAATACAGTTAATTTAGAGTTCCCGCTTATACGACCCAAAGTGTAATGTGAACCATTAATCAGAGTCACTTGAGTGCAGCCATGTGAGCTGCACCAACACCTCTCTCACAACAGTCAACTTTTTGCAATAGGCTATGGGGTAAAATTAATATTACTGGTGAATCAGTGTAGTTGGATTATGGAAGCTGGATAGTAGACATATTTAACCCAAACAGATGTCTGCATGACGAAATATGCAATTTTAAAAGAGACCCGATGCATTGTTTCGACCCATCAGGCCACAGTCTGACAAGTAAGATGTCACACATACATAAATGAAGAGATAAGTGAGGCTAGTCGATAGGGTTATGAATTTTTGCATGCATACTGCATGTGTGAGGTGGTTGTGGGTGATCTGTGGTGCAATTGTAACAGTCTGTGAACCCGTCTGCAGAGGCCTCCTAATTACTAACTGATAGACAGAACTGGTGACTCATCTAATAATATCAGCAGGTCTTATAAGCTTCATTCACTCTCTAATAAGGTTGCAAACCTCAAGTGATGGCGTGTATGTGTGTGTGAGAGAGTATGTATGTGTTTGAGAGAGAGAGAGAGAGAGAGAGAGAGAGAAACAGAGAGAGACATTTTCATTAATTTATCTTTGCTGTGGCCAGAATGATAATTTAGTGAGGGATCTATCTGCAGCTTACTTCATCATGCTGAATATTAATAAAATGAGACCTGAAAGGCTATTTCATCCAGCTCGAGCACATTGTCACATAACAGAAGAACAAATACCTTTGCTGTTTTCTGTTTTTTGGATCTTTGGTTCATGTCAAGTGACATTGTGTTATTTTGTTAAGACATATACTAAAAAACGTCAAGAGACTTCATCCTCAGCTCACATTGACTCTGCACCAGGAGAAACCAACACATCAATAAGCATTTCCTGATCCATACAGTGGGCTAACTGAGAGGAAGAGACTGGTTATAGCATCTTTAGAGAGCCTCTGGAGTCTTTGGTCTCTTCCTTTCTGTCCCTATTCAGGAAGGTGAGATTAGAACAACCATTAGCATGTGTCTGTCTCACTGCGTTTTAATTAAGCTTCTAATTTTGGTCGTGTATTAACTTGCCGTGGGGCTAAGTGTCCTGACCAGTGCCAAACATCAACTGATCAACATGCTAGAGTGGCAGGAGTCTCCATCTTTCAAAACACTTCTCTTGATATCATGCCTCACTCGTGCTCTTCTCCTCTCCTCCAACCTTACATCCTTCCCTCTTCAACAGTGAGTGGAGCGTCGTTAAGAAGCCTGAGCTCAGTTCATCTATAATTGAACAGCCAGAATCATGTAGAATTCTCTAAGAACCCTGTCTGCCACCCTTTGTATTTCTGTGCTATGGATTGATTAATATTTAATGTGTGTGCATGTGTGTGGGTGCATGTGTGTGTGTGTGTGTGTGTGTGTGTATCTGTGTGTGTGAGAGAGAGCGGTGTCAAGGTTAATCTGCTGTCTCATCAAGCTCCTCCTTTAGAACCATAAACATTTCCTCTCTCCGCTCTAACTGAAGCACCTACCTCTCCTGAGAAGCAGACTGGCGTGAAATGCTCCTTAATTTAACAACTTTCCTCAACAGAGCACATGAACTGGTAAACATAACCCCCCTGCGGTTTATAAGCTGTTACCACCTGACAGCTGCTCGAAGCTTCACTCAAGCTCAGCCTACAACAGCTTCTCTGTTCAGGTTAAAGGTGAGGTTGGAGATCTATTTCTGAAGCATTTTTTACTGAATTGCTTGAAATCCTCTTCACACTCCGACTGCAACCAATTAATTTGATACTTTTTCAGAGAAATGAAAAAAGTCAGTCACCTGTGGGATGTACAATCCTGTAAAAACACTATCCAATCATCTTGAACGCTACGTTCAAATCAATTGGATCATGATATGTCAATCAAAATCAATCTGTCCCTCCCTCCCTTCTCTGCGCATACCGCTCTAATCGCTTGTGTGCTCAGAGTCTTCAATGCCAGTAATCCAATGTACCACACTGAAATCCAGTAGGTGGCAATCACTTCTAAACTAGATGCTGGATGGTTTATTATGATGTTAGGTGTTTTCTTTCACGCTATGGAGCCATGAGAAAAAGCTGGTGGAAAGTTAGCTATGCTGTGCAGTGAAGCCCCGCTACACACGACAGTATTGCCGAAAGCTGCGTCGCTCTCGTTGGGATTACATTGCGGAGCGATCCAGCACTCTGGAGGCGTGGCTTCGGAGGAAAGGGGCTTGGACTTCTGACTTGTGTATTTTCAAAATGTGGCCTGCTCGAACGTTTTTTCGGCGCACTGCTGCTCATCTTGGCATGTTACTGCTACCTGTTGATCCGTGGAAAAGGCTGATGTAGGACTGTGTGCCATGTCATTTGTGTCCTCATGTGCATGCATGATAAGATAAACATAAGAGAGACTTGCTAGAATTACAGCTTCAGAGTCGAGAGTACTACTGGATGTCCCAACCTTCAATGGGAATCTATATCTATCTAAATTCAAAGTGAAACATTGAACTGTGTGATGCAGCTATATCTAAAAGAGTAGGGAAAATGAATTACCACCAAACAAATTCTGCACATGACAAAGGTTTGGTTGCACTGGTTTAACTATTTTGACCAAGAGAGATGTCTCTCCCTGTAGATACATTCAATATTAGTTGTTACGTTATTCAAGAACAGCAGCTGATTATCTTTGATAGAACATGTTACTCTAGCTCATAAAAATTAAAACTAGCAAGCATGATGTAAATTTACTTTGGATATGTAGATTTACTTTTTGTTTTGCAGTTTTTGTTTGGCTAAAAGTCTTTCTAGGTCGAGGCATCACTGTTGCCCCACATTCTGGTGGTGTCCTTTTTGGCCTTGGCATAGATGCACATTTACCTTTGTGAATATGTAATCTGATAGCACATGCTGACCTCCTTGGATTTTTTCCAAAACAATAAAAAAAGTACAGATAAACAACCGAAGTAGTCAAACAAGAAACTATTACCTTTGCCAAGGAGGATATGCTTTCATTTGTGCCTACATTAAAGACTACAGTAAAGATACAAATTAATACATGATACATATTAATATGATGATAATCAGGTTAATCTCCCTCACCAAAATCTCAAACCACCAAAAATCCATGAAGCAAGCTCCTTGTATGACTTTGGTTCACAGACCCATGATAACTTCTGATTAGGCCATGTAAATACAGAAATAAAGGTTCGATTTTCAACGTGTGGGTGTTTTACAGCAACAATGAAACAGACACTCACACTTGAGCAACCAAACCTTCTAGAAATAAACTGTGCGCAGTATATAGAAACACACAAACAATTAAGAAGAGCACAAGAACACTGTGTTTTTGGAAAACAATAAATCTCACCATCCTTTTAATTCATAATCCTGTTTCACAGATCTGCATCCAAATACATGCACACACACACACACACAAGCACACATGTACGTACGCACGCACGCACGCACGCACACACACACACAGTTTGACTCACCCACTGAGGACAACAATGAAGTCCATGACGTTCCATCCATTCCTGAGGTAGGATCCTTTATGAAATACAAAGCCCAGGGCAATGATTTTTATCCCAGCCTCAAAACAGAACATCCCGATGAAGTATGGCTCTGTCTTCTCCTGTTAATGCGAGGCAAGAATGCAGTCAGGTAATCAGACTGATCATTAGCTCACACTGAATTGAAATGGAAGCACTGTGGGTATGTCTCTAAGCTGGTGTCAACCATTTTCTAATCATCTATATGCCCCAGCAGAGGCGTTTTGTGTGTGTGTGTCCAGGTGTTTCCATGTGTGCATATCTCACCAGTCTCTTGGACATGGGTGTTTTGTCCTCTCCGGGAAGATGCTGCTCCAGAGCCAGGACGATACAGTTGGCGATTATGGTTGCGAGGATCATGTACTCAAAAGGAGTGGAGGCCTGAAGTTAAGGAACTTAATATGGATTGCCTAGTTAATCCAACACTAATTTACTCCTACTGAAATGTAGATTTATCATCAGGTAATTCCATCCAAGGGATTGTTGAAAATAAACAAAAGTTTTTTTCTTCACACACACAAAAGCGGACTGACACAGAGAAATCTCTAAACAGGTTTTAGGTTATTGTTAAACTCAAATGTGAGGGCTCTATTCATCAGAACACATCAGCAGTTCAAGAAATGTCTGCTTGAAGTCATTCTATGATTTCTATACAGAACAGAAAGCATCTGTTCTCTTAGGCAGATAGAGATTCAGATACAGTACGGGGTTGGAAAACAAATAAATCTATTAATTACAGTAAATCAAGCCCAGCAGCACTGCAATTACAGTGTCACATAGGCAGAGATAGACAAGCTGACATTAATTCCTCTGTATGAAACAGAATTAACCTGGCATGTTATACACCCTGGGGCTCTGTAGACCTAACCAGACACAGGCTGCACCTTATCTGAGGTCAGCTGCAACCGACAGCAACAAACACACACACACACCAGGGCAACAGAGGGTTTATTAAAGGACAGAAGAGTGGGTGGGCCTGAGATGTGATCCTATGAACAGGGTCACTCTTACTACAAGCTTTCCAGCCTGTTCTATGGGACCTGTGTTGGTTGTCAGTTCAATTCCTGCTGCTCTGGGGTTGAGCTAAGCCAGCTATGTGCTCTTTATCTAATGCTCTGCGTGGGCAGTCCCCTCTCTCCTGGTTTATGTGCAGGAGAGGTAGGAAGGGAGCTTAAATCTGCAGAGAGGAGACAGGGAGGGAGGGCAGAAGAAAGAAGGAGGCAGAGATAACAGGAAGAATGAAATGAGGAGCAAGTGATAAGGGCGACAAAAGGGTGACCAGTGGAGGAGAAGATGATGGAGAAGCTTGCAAAATAAGTGGGTGAGGTGGAGGCAACGAGACCAAATAAGACTGACACTGAACAGATCGATGCGGTGCTGGCAGCTGTACCCAACTTAGTGACATGTGAGCCATGAAAAGCTAAATAAACAAAGCAAATACAATCTTACTCCCACCAGTCCACAGGGGTTCTAACTTAAACCTAGGATGCACACACACCAACTCAGTGGTTGCAAGTTAATTGCCGAGAGTTTTTGGAAAAACAAAACCACAGCAGTAATCAGCAGCCGGTAGACGATGAGCATGAAAACAAACTGTAAGAAGTGGCTTAATGGCATCATATCAGTCTCAAGCTGAGAGGCTGTTTTCAA
This sequence comes from Selene dorsalis, assembly GCA_900303245.1. Lineage (NCBI taxonomy): Eukaryota > Metazoa > Chordata > Actinopteri > Carangiformes > Carangidae > Selene > Selene dorsalis. The sequence goes on along the minus strand of OMNW01019338.1, from coordinate 52,899 downwards.
GTTTGTTTTACGTTTTCAAGAAGTGATCTTCTGATTCATTCCACTACAACAACTGGCATCACTAAAGCCTCACTGTGAGATCTCAGCAGCAGCCAGCAGCCAGTCGCCACACCCTACATTCCCCCGAACACATACAACAAACAGAAAGGTGGGGGGTTGGAGGAGAGGGGGTTTAAGAAGGGGAAGAAAAGACAGAAAATGAAGATAGAAAGAGAGAGGAGAGAGGTATCCACGGCAACAGGCTTCTCTTTCAGCCAAAAGTCAATGCTATAAGACAGTTACTGGGCAGCTGAACTATATCAGTTAGCCTACACACACACACACACACAGCTTGATGCTGAGCTAATTATAACCACAACATTCCAGATCATCAAGAGCAAATAAACAACATTTTTATCTGAAGTATTGTCAAAGACATTAAAATGTTTTAACTTTTGTAATAATTTCTAAAAACAAAGTAAAATGATGAATCTGTGTATGTCTTTATTTCCTTACACTATATATTAACCTATTTCTGGTGTGAGTATTTTAGGTCTGTTGTGAATAATTTTATTCTTCATATTTGTGAGTCTTAACATTGTGTGATGGATAAGAATTCAGTGCTGTCTGTATAAAGCACCAGGTGTCTGAGGAATTGTTTTTATTAGAGACCTTGTGGGGTCAAAACCAGCCAATGCTTCAAGCCATAATGAAAACTAAATAGATATTTCTAAAGCATCTTTTTCTTCTTCTTTGAAATGGTTTATTTTCTGTGACCAGTCCTTTCAACTTCAACCTGCACTAAAACAGATTTTTTGGCCACTTGCGGGCAGTAGAAAAAGGCTCTAAGGTCAACCCTGACCCTCAAACGCATTAAGCTACCCTTTTACACATCCAGCACCTCCAGATACACAGTGACATCTGCTTTCATGTGAATTTCTGGTGATGTAATTGATCCAGTAGTCCAAAATCCACTTTCTTTTAGCTGTGTTTTATCATCTGGTGTAGGAAAGGTGCCACACAGTAGATTCTTGAAGGCTGTGTCCATAAACCAAAACTTTAAAAGTTGCAGGCAGGAAAACCAATCAAGTAAAGGTGGTGATTTTTCTCTTTGGTTTATCGTAAAACACAACACATTTAGCTATACTTAGTCATTTCATCCAGTGTTATTACTCATTACGAGTTCTGCAGCCTTTTGACGCATTCACATTCTCTGTAACTATAGAAACATTCTGACATATTTTGCCCAAGGGCGTCCAAATGACAGATGGGTCACGTCTGATACTGTGTAACTGATGCTCCCTCACTTCCCAGACATTTTACTAAATTCTCTCTCTGTGATGTGATGTTGAGTTCCCCATCACACAAAAAACTCAACCTGTGTCTGAAACAAAAACCATTGTTCCTTCCTCAGCGCAGTGGCATGTGACGTGGATCACGGATCGTCTACCAGCTTTAGCAACGAGATGTCTCGTGAGCAATCCTGTGAGTCACAGTGACGCTGGCACTCTACCTCGATTTCTCAGACATGTGTGTAAAAATAGACATGAAGACAGGGTGTGATGCCCCGTGCATCTACGAATACGCTCAAGCCCAGACTGAGTCCAAGCCCCTGTGATTATTACCACTTACAGTTGAAAATCAAAATAAATCATGGGCACCTGAGCCAGGCTGTAACTTATCTGCAGCATGTGTGTGAAGGAGCGTTGTCACAGGCACATGACAGTATTTTATATATAAACATAGAGAAAAGACAGAATTTTAAACTTAAAGAATAAAGAACCAGATGAATTAAAAAAAATCTCTCCTGAGAATAAAATTCATAAAATGTTGTTCTTAAAATATGGCTGAGAAATAAGACCAGGCCAATGAGATGGATTTAACTGACTGCTGCATCAAATATAATTCAATCTGTCTTCAATTTCACATCAACCTCCACATCTCAGTTGCCTGCTTGAACTAGCCGATCAATCCTGAGGATGAATGCAGACAAAGCTCAGTTTTATAAACAGCAGCCTGTGTCAGCCCAGACCCATGGGCCTTTCTTATACACTTCTCTATCATGAAATATCAGGAGAGTTGAATATATAGCCATAATGCCAGTGGCCTTGAGCATCCCACATATGACTGTGTGATGTACCTTATGTTGCGTATGCGTGATTGGGGTTTGGTCATATGAAACTCTCTTATATGAACGTTTTTGTCAACACACTGTTGAATCACTGTAAATGCAGAAGGGAACATGTCCATTTAAACTAGTTTTATATCCTTCTGCACTACATTCACTTTTTAAAATCTGCGTTCATTAAAGAGGTGTAAAGCTTGCAATAAGCGGAAAACAGTTTTTATAATTGGAAATAAATGAGGAAAGGACCATAACTACACTAGGGACACAAGGGTCATTTCCTTGGTAATTTTCTTTTTTCCATTTTTCATGCAAGGATGCAATTTAGTTAGAGGGGAATTAATGGTCTTTCTCAAACTTAAGTTGACTCCAGAGACATATGAGCAGAATTCATAATATACAATGCTTGCTTAATTAAATTACCATTTAAACTGCGGTTGGTCATCTGAGTGAGACTTCTATATTGAACGGTTTACTGCAAGAGCAGTGGCATTCCCTACATTAAAGTATCTGACTGTTCCATACCTAAAAATAAATTCTGTTAGCCAGCAAGCTCGTTTCAGTCTCACATGGTTATTTCTGTGTGCCTTGATGAAACAAACTCTATTAATCTAACAATCAATTATTTATAGGTGTACCTTCTCAATGGGAAACTTCCTGCTGCGGGGGATCCCAGTAGGGATCAGACAGGAGGAGCAGCTGCCAGTCCTCAACAGACCTTCCACAATAAACTCAGGTCATGTGCTCATTAGCTCTGCCTCTTCCCTGCCAGGCTTCGATCAGCCTCCAATAACTGCAACTTCAAGCAGGCAGACTGACAGTCAGACTCGCCCATAAATGTCCACACCATTTAATCACCCCTTAATCCTATGAATTTGCATAAAGGGATTTTAAAGAGAGAATGAGTACCTTTCACTTGTATCAAAACATTGTGTAATATGCTCTTGTAAGCCCACACATGCCTCTCTGGTTCTGGTATTACACGTCCAAAACACAGAAGCCTCTGGATACTTCCTGGATTGATCATCTGCTGATAATTGAGCACTCAGAGAAAAAAGAACCTCTTACGGTGCGGTGACAGCGGCAAGTTGTGCTCCAAACACAAGGCTGACCTTTACGAGATGTCCTGCAGAGATTGTGAGTGTGCATGTGTGTGTGCTCCACTACTCCCATCTCTGTGAGGACCCCTTTGAGCTTTACATTACGCTTGAAGGGCTGTGACTAACAATCATTTTTGTTATCAATTATTGGGGCAGTTATGTAGTCAGTTAATGGTTTTGTCATACAACATGTCTGAAAATGTCAGTTCTGATTTCTCAGAGCCAGATGTGACGTCTGCAGACCTCTTGTCTAAGAAACGGTCCAAACATAAAGATATTCAGTGTACATAAACCAGCATAAATGTTCAATTGTTTATCAAAACTGTCAATTCAATTTTCAGTCAATTAACTAATGATATATTGGCTCATTGTTGCAGCTCAGAGATAAAATATCTTGGTGAGATGATGATTCTTTCTTCAGGGATTTAAACCTTTCAGATATTTAGTAGAAATTAGGTTTATGGCTGGAGTTGAAAAGTCCAAAAAAGGTTTGTACATTCAAATCTATTGGTTGCCTCTTTAATTGGGTTTTCAGTTTTCCAAGCATAGAGCAATCTAAAGTAAGATAAGAATCCTGCACATTGTCCATTTCTTGTCCAAGGTCTCCCCTAAAAACCACAGCATGTGCTGGTAGGGTTCATTTGTTTACATTCCTTATGCTACTTGGCTACTAAGTGAAAGAGGTGTGTGTAGGCTGTCAGTCATTGAGGTAATAGCCGTGCTGAAGTTGAAGGGGACTGGACTTTTAGTTCTTGCAGAAATGTAAACTCTAAGCTCTAAGGATGAGAGGTGAAACATCTTTAAGAACTGAAAAGGAGTCCTTTGCCTTCAACTTCAGCACTAAACGACCGCTGTGTAAAACTTCATATTTAATGTGTACATTATGTAAGAGTGGTATTGATCTTTTCATCAAGTCTGTACAATATGTTTTTGTATCTGTGCCTACTTACTTATTTGCTGTGCATTTATCTTTACACAGCAGTTGAGCCACTCAGTGGATATTGACCAGATCACCAACATCACTCAGCTCAGCGTGACTCCCTTCAAAACCATATTAGCAAACAATATAATATAGTATGATTTAGTGAGTAATGACTCGTTGTAATAGCACATGACATAGTGATCAGACATCATTACATATAATTCCTGTTAATGTCTGTTAATCGGATACAGTAGAGCTCATTAGATGTAATGAGACACTCCCTCCACAACAGCACATTAACCTGGAGGTTGTTCAGTCTGGCTGCTTTCCTTCTGGTCACTACAACACACGATGCTGTGATTTAAAGCCAGTTGTATTCTGGCTGAGTATATGTGCCTGTAGGTGCTGTTCTAATCTCATTATTGGTAAAGACCCAACCACTGGAGGCCTGAAATATCTGTAATACGATAACCAACTCATAACACACACTGCAAACCTTTTTCCTCAGCTGTTGATTAAAATTCATCCCGTTTCTATTTTTAATCACCTAAATGGATGGGCAAACCCAGAGAAAACAACAATGGCCAGTGAACAACAATAGAAGCGTACTCATTCTATTTACTGGGGTTTTCAAAATCAGCAGTAGGCCAGTCAGTCAGTCAGGAAGCTGCTGAATGGAACAGAACAATAGGAGCAAAGAGGCCACACCTGGCCCAGACACCTGGTGCGCTACACAGCAGCAGCACAAACACACCACCAATGGACATTTGCGTGTGACTGTCCTTCTAAGCAGCAAGCAGAGAAAACATGGTTACTCCTTGATAGAAGTGATAATCATTATGGGTGATAATGCAGCCAAATAATCATTAATGTAACAACACTACAAGGTAAGTACTGTAATATAAATGTTAAGTAATATAGATAGAGCTGCAGCTAAGGCTGCAACTATTTGTTTAAGAGTACAAAAAATGTCTTTCACAGCTTCCCAACTGACTCAAAACCCAAAATAATTAGGTCTGGATGGGTATGAAACAAAGAAAAGCAACAAATCACCATACTGGGGAATACTTGACATAATTAGTAAAAAAATCACAAAAAAAAATCACTTTTGAAAATGGTAGCCAATCAGTCATATATTCATCAGCAAAGGGATTAACCAACTGATCTCAGCAGCTCTAGTTAGATATATCTACTCTATAAATTCATCAGGAGAGCCTGAGCCTGAGGGCAACAGCAGGTCTCCACAGCCTTTTGTTGACAGAAAATATCAACAGCTATACATGGAGACACTTGTTTGTGTTCCTCTCATCCACTTCCCAGTGACAACTCCTCCTCTTCTGCAGTAGTTTCTGTCTAGATACAGCCGTTTCCTATAAACTGTGTTAATCTGCGACATTTCATTTCTCCGATCACCATTTTTAAAATAGGACACACTCAAAGGGTCAGCTTTAGCGCTTGTTCCTGTTTCATTACTCTACTGTAATGGATTTTATTTTAATCAGTCAATCAATTAATTAATTAATTGAGGAACCAAAAAAGTAGTTTATCTTTCAAACAATGTCTAGACTGAGCTCGGGTCATGTGAGGAAGAGTGTGTTAGTGGTACTGTCCTTTGTGTGCTGTCCATGGTGCTGAAATTTCCTATAAATTCTCTGTTGTACAGAGAATCTACAGGCAAAACACTGACTTGAGCTGAAGGTGTGTGTACTTGTGGGAATGTGATCAAACTTAATACAGTTTTGGGGGATTCACACAGACTATTAAAAGTGTCTACAAGTTTGATTGTTAACCAAATGGAACAGTTTCCTACCTTTTTTTTTAATTATTTTACTCCTACATGACTCCTCTGTTGAGTGATTTGTATTTCACACTTTACCCGCCTCATTTTCACTATCAAGCAGAAAAGGATATGGCCACTCAATGATTTTCTTGGCGTACTTCCTGACAACGTTGTCCTCGCCAAGGATGAAGAGGGACCTGTTGACGGTGAAGCAGTTCTCCCTGACCGGGATGGGGTTGTACAAGGCCATGGTGCGGGCACGCTGCGCTTTGGTCTGCTTGAAAGCTGGGGAGATGCCACCTGTGGACACGGCCGCCCCATCGCGGTTACGGTTGCGCTCGGACCCTCCATCCCCTGAGCTCAACAGACCCGGAACGTCGTCTCCAAACCGGGCCATTCTGTCAAAAGCAAAAACCACACGCGGGAGGAGAGACAGGGTGAGACGGGTGGGAGGAAAAGGAGGCTGTAGTCTCCTAGAAAGCAGGTTGCGATGCTGGCGCTCGGTGTGGCCGCAGCGGAGTGGTGAGATCCGGATCAATTTCAGTCCATCGTCACTTCTACACTGGCAAAAACACCGCTTTTACTGTCCTCAAACTTCAAAATCTGATCAAAACATTTACGGATTTTTTTTTTCTCCAGTCGGTTGAGCGAGGAGCTCCGTGAACGCAGCACTTGGATCTCCCTCACGGAGCGCGCTTTGCGTAAAATAGGGAAACAAATCCAAAAAGTCATTCAAATCCGTCGTCTTAAACGAACCGGTGAGAACTGACTCATTTTGCAGCGTTTTATCCATCCAAACACTGCGAAGAGTTAAGGAGAAAAGCTGCAACAGGTCAGGTCTTCAGCCATCCTCAGTCCCCTGAGCGAAAACGACGAGAGCAGGTTGATGCATGGATGTTTAAATAAACTAGCAACAGACCACTGACTAATTCAGTGCACATCACTCCTGTCTCCTCTCTCCTCTGTTGACCACCTACCACTAGAGCACTATCCTACTGCGTGTGTAAGAGCACGGTGAGGGAGAGGGGAGAGGGGAGGGGGGGGGACAACTTTGGCATTTTCCCCACAACATTGTCCACGAAACAAAGCGAATAAAAAACTACGCGTCACAAAGAGGGGGAAAAATGAGGCAACCCCTCAGTCCTTCCTTTCTGCAGTGGGATAGTGAAGGAAGCATCTCCCCTCTTCTCTTCTCCCCCGCACTGTATAAGAGCAGGAGGAGAGAAGACAACAGTGTTTATAATGCGACAGGATCAACACACCTCTCCTAACCTCTGTACAACCCTGCCCATGCAGTTTCAGATGCGCAGATCCGGTCACAAACCGTGTGAACAGAAAACCAGGAAAAGGAAAAAACCGGAGTCACGCATGGAATCAGTGAAGTCACAACGTAATGGAAACAATAAGTGGAAAAAACGGAACCCAACAGCATTTAATAATAGAGCGCCTGCCATTCTATACTGCATTGACAACACACTGTAAACACATGGCTCACTGCAGTCTTTTTTTATGTGATTGCTCAACTGGTCACAATTTTATGAGGGGCCACGCTGTGATATTCTGCTTTGACTGCGTGTTGCTCACCTTGCATGGTCACGCTTCGGGGCGAGTAAACTGGATGCTGGTCACGTATCAGATCTGGAGGGGAGTAAACACCTGTTGTGAGATACCCGGTGCCAGCAAGACACGCGGGAGGACAGCAGCAGCGAGCGTCTGTGGCTAATTACAGGGTTCAGAGCCTACTATTGCAAGGCGTGATAGTGAGGGGGAGTCATGCTGCTGTGTGCCGACTGGAAGTGATCATATCTGCTCTCATGAGGATGTGAGATTTTTACAATGAAGAGGTGGCCGGTGGGGGGGCAGGGACCAGTGCATGCTGTCAGATATGAGAAACATGAAGCAGGAAGCGATTATCATTCTGGTTATTCTTTCTTTTATTGTCAACGTTTCTCATATAACTGATTCTCCTGTAATCAAAGTCCGACAGAGGCCCATTTTATTTCTGTCACAGACCTCCACTGTTGGTTTGAATATAAATCCTCTTGTCACATATTGAATACACTTGTTGTATTGTACTCATACAACAGCAGGACAACAATGATTGAAAGAAACCCTTCAGGTGGGTCAACCATGTACCACTGCAGTTCCATGTCCTTCAACACATAAAAAAAACCCAAAGAAATATTTAAAAGTGGATCCAGTTTGTTAAAAGAGAGAGAATGAACAGCAAAGACAGGAAAACAGTGCAGAGCAGCTCGACATGTAAGAATACCAGGGTGTGCACAAACTATGTTTATTGTACATCTCTCAGTCAGACGTGTTACTGTTTGGTCACCAAATGAATCACCGATGGGCAATAACGTTGAAAAACAAGTCTTTCCAAAGTCTTTCCCTAAATCGTCTCCCTCTTTGAATAAATCTTCACCTCTTGCACCCATACAGCTCTGTAGTCAGTCGAGTACATTGACTGCAAACAGACACATGCAGGTCCCCTGGCTTATATTTTTTATTTCTGTTTTTATTTTCTGTATGGTTTATTTGTTTTCCAGTTGTGATTACCTGTTGTTTCTATGATTACTGCACTACTACTGTGTATGGTTTGTAAATGAGTGATAAATAAAGCTGATTTAAAAACAACAACTGTGTGAATTTCCCTGTCAAGACTTATTAGTTATTGTTAGAAACCGATAGGAACACTGATGCATTCAGTAATCGGGCTTTTGCACAACAAGCGGCTGGAGGAGAGTGGGTGAGTTCTGTTTTCGTCTCTTTTCAACAGACACTAAGCTAACAGGTGTCTGATGCCTCGGATTATGTGCTGGGACTATCTTTGTACTGCTGATGAAGTATGGTGCTGTTCTGAGCATTATTTGTGGCTATGAGTTGCTTTGTTGATCGTTTGGCTCGTGGCTACAAAGACAGCAGTATTTTGCTATCTGTCTGTCTGTGCTGAAGTCACTACATCTAGAGAAGTTTGCGGTCGGCACACTTGATCTCTTGAGGGGGTGTTCTACTCAGTCTCACACTGCGTTAGAGCATGTGTTAAACTTACACCTGAATATCCCTTTAACAGTGACTACGTTTACATGCAGTCAAATAACCCTTTCATAACCGGAATATTAGCAATAACCCGGTTGCACACGGCCATGTAAACACCAATAACCCTTTTTCAGAAAACCAGAATGCTGATCTTACCCTGAATATTGACTGCATGTAAACGTAATCAATGTTTCTTGTGTTTGTGTTTTGAATAATCAATGAGTCTCACTTTCATACGGGCTGACATGCATACACTGTGCTGTTATACTCACACATAGACTGTGTATTCATGCACCACTGAAAATAGTCCCAAACAAATGCACTCTTTGGTCCTGTTTGAGTAATGTGTACTAAAAGCTACAGCACCCAGACGTGTTAGGAAACTGCTGAGCCTATTTGCTTCTCCGTCTTCATTGGAAACACTGGTCACAAACAGGGAGGAAATGGCAGATCTTATGAGGTCAATGGAAAAATGCACTGCTGGATTTTTAAATGGGATTTTCTGACAGTAAATACTATGTAAAAGAACAACAGCATTATCCTATAAATGAGACAATGGAGCTCAAAAAGCAACCATTTAAATAGATATTAAGCAAGATGCAAAGACATCCCAAAGAGCATCAAGCTGAGAGAGTCTGTGTAAAGTCAAATTCACCAGCTTCTATCATACAAACGTTTAAACTGAGATAGCAAAGGGATATTGAGGGAAAATGAAGACAAAAGAGACACCACAGGAGAGTTAACCACAACGCTGACACTGATGGGTATTCAGTGATGGTGCTATGACGAAGGCAGTGATCAATGGTGTGTGGCTTCTAATTCATTAGTGCTTCAACACATTATGGCCATTAAAAATAGAACACATAACAGACAGAAATCTGACGTTTTCTCATTACACACGGAGAGAAGAGACATACAAATGTTCAATCTCCTCGAGTTAAAGGGGGAAAATTGCCACAGAGAAGTCACATTTGACTTGTTTGGTGTTATTTCAGTCTCAGATACTCTGTGTGATAGAACCATTGCTTTTTTCCCCACTTCCTCTGTGCAGCAGTAAGCAACTGATACCATGACATTGTTTTCTGCCTGGACAAGAGCGTGCAGCAGCAGTCACAGCTTTCTTGGCTGAGAGGTGAGGGGTGAATAATGGTAATTAGGTGTTAGCAACAGGGATGATTATGGTGGATGGGTGATATTCTTTCCAGTAAAAAGGCAGAGAGCAAGTTAGAGTCCCTTTGTTATACACTATGCTTTCAGTCAGCAGTGTGCCTCTCTAATGAAAAACACATTTTAAATCAAAGTAGTACGGTGGTGATATTACTGAAGGACTGTAAAAGCCATTTAGGTAGGTTATCTTAAGCAGTTTCAATCACTTCTACTCAGATTAAAGCAAAGTCAACAAAGGAAAAAAAAGTTCCAACCATTGGCCCTGAACTTTGTTGGTATCATGCACTATCTACTAAGGCAGCCTTAGTGTGAGACCCACAGTTGCAAAATGCCATGTCTTCCTACCCCGACCTGCTACACAAACCATGCCCTGTGACTGGTATCGCTGGTTGAAAAAGGAGTGTATTCATGTCTATGTTCTGATTCTGACATTGCCAGTGATGCCATTTTCCTCCGTACAACACTGGAGTACTTCCAGAAATGTATGTAAGATGATACAGACTCTGACCAAAACCACAAATAAGTACAGCTTTTAAAAGAATGGAACATTTATCAACACCAGTGCAAAGGAAATTGAGAAAATGATTGGTGTGTACCTAAAGATGGGTCTAATGCAAATGCCCACAGGCTGTAAGTACTAGGAGGCAGACACACAGTACACCCCTGTATCTGATGTTATGCTATGTAACAGATTCCGATCTCTGTTGACATTACATTTCATCGACAACTGGGCAGTGTCAGCAAAAAAAAAGAGCAGCTCTAAAAACTCAGACGATACAACAGGAGTCCAGTTAAACAGACAGCAACATCAGATAGCCCTTAGAAAGATAAGAAGAGACCATCCTCAAGAGATCGGTTTCTGGGGGTAATACACCCTATGTTTTTTTAATGAATGTTCAAAAATGTTCTCTTGGCTGTGAAAGATGTATAGATAGCAAAAATCCTGCAGTGAAACATCGGGTTACCAAGGTAACCTGCTGTCAGCAGGTTGACAGTCCATGCTCTGGTAATGGGACTTAGTGACTCAGGACTGAGGTGGGAACCAAGATTTTAATTCAAAAATAGAGTGTGGATCAAGATGCCTGACAGGCTCGTATCTGAAACCTGGTTATTATCACCCTCCTCTCTTAACAGTCTACATACTCGGTGGGGAAAAACAATCACGATAAAATCCACACCTGATGCATGTGATGCATGTTGCACTTTTACTTTACACATTCGGTTGTTACATTTGCAAACTGAATTGCGATTGAGAAATAAAGAACAACAAAACCAATGGTTATGTAACCAACACTAAATGCAACGTAACAAAATTTTGTTATTGTGTAATTAGTGGGTATGGTATTTGTGTGTTTAAGTGATTTTTGAAACGTAGTGGACTTAGATTTTGAGCAAAAAAGTAAGAAGACAACACTTTAAGATAGCATTGTTACAGAGACTTTAGTTCAGTGTTATATCGTTTGCAAAAAATAACAGTTTCACAAACATGGTAACTTCAGTTTCATGACATGTGCTAACTCAGCAAAATAACAAGACATCAGACTCTGCAGAATAGATGCAAGACACAAAAGAAGAACAGATTATTAATATAACCCTAATAATATGCAAATTATATCACATAATTAGTACTAAATGATGGACTTCTGACAGTCATTCATACCTCAGGCTATTTTTGTGGGTGTTTTTAAGTTTTTCTCCTACAGGAGCACTTTAACCAAGTTGGCTGGATGAACTGTAAAAGGACAAGTTAATCATTGATTAAATGACGTGTAGTGTAATTAGATGAGTGCAAGTGCTGGCAGCTACTGTGGTGACTAAAACAGAGAGAAGACATTATTTGCACAGTGCTGTGATGGAGGCAGGCAGAGACGTCAGACTAGGAATCTGTGTGTCTGTCTGAGTTGGACATGTCAATACATTTTCATCAGTGTTGAGAATGTGTTTGTTGACACCCATGGGAGGGGCTTTAATTGTACAGGTATATAAGAGCGTCTCAAAACACCCAGTAGCAGTGCAATCATAACAAATGAATCGGTGATTATATTCTATAATGGTTTAAGATTGCTTGCTTTGTGGCTTCAGTCCCTCCTATCATTCCATTAATGGAGCACATCAGGAAAAACTATACAAGTATACAACAAGTATTTTTTCTGTCATCCCTGTTTTAGTTCAACCTCTAGTGAACTTGATCCTGGATAGTGTATTTAAGTCAAGGTATGACGGCTTTCATTGTAAACAACCATCATATATTGTTTTAAGCTGTGCATTTGAGGATATACAGTTTGCTTGAAATTTTTTATGACTCCTGACAGACTGAACTAACACCGAAATCATTTTCTGGCTGTCATTTCCACAATAGTTTCTATAGCAACAAGGCATCCTTGGAGAGATGATGTTGTCCATCTTAAACATGCTGCCGAAGATGTGATGTGAGCAGCACATAAGTCATACTTAATGTTTACTGCAACAACTGTCATTCAAAAACACACAACAGTACAATCTCAAAACAATTTCACAGGACTCATATTGGAGAAGGAGAAAGTGCTTTATGTACATGAATTGAATGAGGAATCAAACAAATACCAGGAACAACTCTGGTTGACTGTAAATCTACTGGGTTTAATTGAATACAGTTTGCAAGGAGCCATTCTGCATTTGTAGTGGGGATACAACTGCACCACAAAAAGTTTTAAGACTTTTAAAAAGATTGGCAACAACATATCAACATATCCCAGTTTCATCAAATGAATCACTTAACACGTGTCTTCAGGTTAACATTCACTAGGCAGCCACTGCACTGAGGCTGACCTCATGCCTTATATTAAAGTGAATATATTACTGTATATGCACCCCGAGTCCATTCACCATGGCCAAAGAGAGACAGCAGCTCAATGAACATCAATTTTCCTTCAAGTTGAGGATTAATGACCACAGAGCCTTAATTCCATGTCTGCTCTTTGTTTGGTGTTCTAACACAGTCAGATATTGTGTTCGTTTATTATGGGCCACTGCCCCCCCCCTCTCAGTACAGGTCTCTGAAGAATACTGGTTGATTAAATTTTTTCTTCCCCACCACAGGCTTCTCTCGTACCTGTGCAAATTTGCACCTGCTCCTCAGAGGAAAAGATTTTCACACAGATAACAGAACAGAATGAGCAGTTATGTACACATTTTTTTCTATTATTTTATATTATTTGGATGATGTTCACGAAAATAAACCTGAAATAACAGGAGGGGTCGACCTTGCACACTGCTAAACTGTGCTTCGTTTTTGTGCCTGGACAAAAAGTACCAAAAATGATATTATTACATGGTACAATGCTGATGAAAAGATGTTACCATTCCTGTCATTTATATTATTTCATATATAAGGCTGAAAACACAATAAGCATGGACTGGTAGAGAATACAAAACTAGAACACACAGACACTATTCGCACAGTCTGTCAGCACAGCTGAAGTGTAAGTAACTCACTGATATGGATGAAAACATAAACATATTGGCAAATGTAATGATGCATTTTTTTGAAATTGAGGGACTGCTTTACTTGTATTTGATGGAAATGCGTATGGTGCACAGTGTGAGTCATGGATGAACATGTGTTTGAAGCCACACAAATGTTCTAAGATAAGGATATACGATTTTGAAATAGTGAACCACGACACACTTTTACTACAAAAATGTATTATTCTGGAAATTATTTACCTCGAAGTACTACTTAACATACTGTCAGTGTGTGACAAGAACATGCTTTCATTAATTAACTTGCATATTTAGGTGATGCTCAAAACCTACAAAAACACATATTTAAACCTCACAAGTTCCCCAAAAATAACCACTGTGCTGGGTCAGTGTGCCAGTGGCCTGAACCCAGATTTCTGCATGACACAGAAAAGCTTGGGGCAAACACAGAAGGACAGACAGACGACAAAGCCAGACCTATTGATGTGGCGAGATGAAGGGGCCGGGAGATTGGACTATATTTAGCTTCATTGAGATGGTAATGGTTGGAACATGAGAGGACTTTTGAGTGCGTTTGTGTGTGTCTGGTTGTGTGTTAGTTATAAGATATAGAAGCTCAACCACTGTTTGAATTTCTGGGCTTTACATTGAAAATGTGTTTTTGATCATAGAAACAGGACTAATTACAAGTGGGTTTTGTAGAATCAATAGTCACCTCTCTGTTACAACAGCATGGAAATAACAGCACTGTTGATTTCTTTCCTGGCCTTGATCAGCGCCTGAAGGAAATTTGATGAAACACATTTACCCTGCGGCACGATTTCTCTGTCTGTCTCTCTTTCTCTATCTCTCCTCTCCTCTATCTCTCCAGCTGTCTTACCCTCTATCTCTCGCCCCTCCCTCTCTATACCAACCCAGATTTCTGCCTTCCACTGTTGTCTTCCTTCCACTTGTTTCCTAGCAACTGAACTGACATGCCCCCTATTCTCAGCCCCGTGAATCTGTCGCTGTAACCCTAGATTTCATGGAATAACCTATATAAATCATCGCTCCCTAAGGAGAGCTGAGTTATGGTCGCTGTCTCCAGACAAATGACTCTGTCCGCAACCATGTTGTTGACCTGGTTTCTGCTGTACTGCAAGTTTCGAGTGCTCAAAGCAACAGTTGGCCAATGAGAGATCTGGTGCAGTGATCAACCAGACAACAAAACAAACATAAACACTGACATTTACACAGCTGTCTAAGATGCCACATTTATATAAGTGACTTGAATTTAAAAAAAAGTGCTTAAGGATTCATCAGGTTTTCAGTAAATTTCCACAGCATGCACTCACTGACTTCAGGAGGATTTGACTCACATTGATCTGGTGTGTCTGAAAAATTCCTCCTTACAGGCTTTCCACAGATTCTGAAAACCAAGAAAGTTTGAGCAAAATACAAACTTCAGTACAGCCTTAGGTAGCACTATGCGCATCTTATGTGTCCATATTTGTATGTCAAGATTATTATTATGTCTGTCGAGCAACATCACTGTCACACTCTGCTAATATCCTGAAAACTGCCTCTTCCTACATAACCAATTTCCTTCAGTGGTGGGCAAGAATAGACTGGGCGATTATCTCCACCTAGTGAAAAATAGAGGTACTACAATGTTTTAGAGGACAGGAAATCGATAAATGTCAATGTTCAATGTTTTGTTCAGATATTTTTTTAGAAAGTGCAGAATCTACAAGTTTATACTTGAATATATGTCTCATCATACATCTGATTCCTAGTTTTCCTATGACATTCCAACGTCATCTTTCCACCCACATTCAAGTGGTTATTGGTGTGAAAATGTGAAAGCATTTTACTTCATTCAGGCAACTTAGAGAATGCAAGCAATTTAGCCTCTTCAGATGTCATTTGAGAAAAATGGAATAAATCTTGTAAGATTGCAAAATAAAAATGATAAAATACAACTTGCTTGTACACTGAAAAAGAATAGATAAGTCTATAAATACAACACGAATGGCCAGGGGTTAAGCAACATTTCTCAGTCGAATTTAAAACATGGTGCAAAACCAAAATGAAAGAAAAGAAAAAGCAGTAAATCCCCACCATGAAAATCCATCATAATATACAATGAGAATGAAGCAGGTGGTGGGCTAATCAAAAAAAAAAAACAGCCATGAATAAAAAATTTGCAATGACTGCTTTTTGCCGCAGCCATTTACTTTTAAAATTAAACCATCCATTAGTCCATATATCTATCTGACTCAAAATTACAGTGAATGAGAAGTGCATTAATAATCAAACTGGCAGCCCAGCGGATCAATATTGTCAACAGGAGGCTGTAAATTTACTACAGTGGTGCAATGGCTGGCTGGTCATAAGTAGATGGCTGGTAAATTGGTGGATGACAGGGCCTCCTTGAGGCCTTAGAGAAACATGCATGAATGAGAACGGAGAGGAGTAAAGAGGATGTGAGAGTTGGGTGAAAATGTTTGGAACCACTGGAATTACCCCACGTGCCCCATCTTGACCACCCCACATCTCTGTTCAATAATATATGAACCAAGAACAAGCCCCAAAACTCTTATGAAACAATAAAAGTGCATCACAAAGTCCCAATCCAAGGCTATCAGTGAAATAAATGTTTGAGACTGTATTCAGATAACTATGGCTGTCCCAGCAGCTGCAGATCAGATATGCTTGATTTTTTGGTATTTCCCACGTCATTACCTTAGTGACAGCTGCTCTGATCTGGAAAACATGCTGTGCAGACAAGCTCGACTGAAGCTGCAGTGAAGACTGCGAATGCCCTCTGGTGGGCCCAACGATGCTTTCTGACTCACACAGGATCAAATCATTCTTTGGCTTCAGATTAAGAAGAAGACAAAAGAATGATTCAACAGTTCTCTGTGTATTTACAGTCGAGGTCAACCCTTCTCAGTGCTATGGAGGATCTATTGTGAGGTGAACTGAGCCAAATCAAATCTAAAGAGAGCTTTAAATCTATGAGAGGTGTCACTTTTTCACTTTCATTGTGCCTGAGCGTGAATAATTCCCAAGAAAATCCACTCCAATTATTCCTTCTCTGTGAATCCTTTCAGCTGGATTTTGATGCCTCTTTCAGCATATTTACCCATTAGTTTCAAATGACATCTCAACCACGGACAAATGATTACTTCTACACACCATCCATTTGTCTCATGAATGCATGCATGAGGCCGTTTGTGCACTAAACAGTTCTCAGCAGCTCCACTAGAGGTCACAGGCATGGCGCTGAAGTCTCAGTTTGCTGCGATCTTGGAAATTGATGAGGACTAACTTTGCTTACCCAGCATCCTTCTCCTCATTTGTCAAGACTGTTCCCTCCTGGAGCAACACAAGTCGCACAGCTGCAACAATTGGACTCCCTTTGGTTTTGAGGGGACGTGGATGTGATAAATATCTCCCCCACACACTTCAGGCGTGCCTCTGGCTTGTTTCCCTGCATATCAGCATCAAACAATGACCCAACCTATTGCTGAAATGTAATCTCAGAATAGGTGCCAGAAGAAAAAAGCAATTTAGGTATAACCAAGTCTCTCTGCTAAGCCTGTTTGGCTTGAAAGCATCAGTGGCTGAAAGAAATCCTGTTGCACTACAAAGGTATTATTTGTTCCAATAAGCTAACGGCATTGAACTCTCAGAGCACAGCACAATCATCTTTGATATTTAAATCTGAAGCTTTGAATAAACGGATGGGGAGTAAATTCAAGGTCTACGACAGGGCAGACATTCATCCTCTCAGGGTGTCAGGACTTTAATATCCAAAGAAACACGACAGCTATAATTTCACCATGTATGCACAGAAAACATACACACATGGCGATAAAAGCACATGAAGTATTACAGCTTTGCTCTAAAATGGTGAAATCAGCCTGAAGACTACTCAAAGGTAAAATAGGAAGAAGCATGTAGAGCTGTTAAAGGATATAGTGATACTAAATCCTCCCATAAAACTACTACTCTTCGTGGCTTTTTACATAGAAAAACATGTTCCTGGAATAGATAATCTGATTGGATTTCTCAGTTACAACTTGACATTTACAATCTGACAATTAACAGAGATATTCCAGACCCAATTCACCTTCTTCCTCTTGTTAGCTGAAGGCCTGTTCCTCTTTTAAAATGGGGGTTGAATGTGTCACTTCTCTAGCCAAACATCATTACTGTAGAGTGTTTTATGTATGTGTGCAAGCACATACACTCGCAGAATAGGTTGACAGGTCATATTGCTTCCTGTGCTAAATGGTTTCATATCACAGGGCAGTGTGGGAGGTCAACATAAAGTGCTGCTTTTTTTTTTTTTTCCCAAGCAGAACCTGTACAACAAACAAGCTGCTCAGAGGAGCTCTGAAAATGTGTCCCTTCACTCAAACAAGCCCTTTTATGAGACAAAATGCTGGTACAGTGACTGCGAATCATTATTGACCAAGTATATGATATGTTTATGGTTATGGTTTACTTCATGTGTTTTTTTTTCAAGACAGATAAATCATAAACTCCTCAATCTGTGTTCAGATACTTCTGTGCAACCTGATCCCAACTCAACCTTTTAACACAAACATCCTTCAAGAATAAAGACATAAACTGACAATTTCATTAGAAATTTCCATCGAAGCACAGAGCTCACACATTATTCTAAGATATTGCTCGTAGCAAGTGAGTTTTCAGCACATCAGTGGTCTTTAATTATTAAACAAGTAATAAATGTTGCGCTGTGCAAGTGAAACCTTATGCATTTGGACTCTGCAAATCATGCTGTACGTGTGCACACGTGCGCAAGCCCGAACTGAATGCGAATGTGTAAATGAGAGGGCATGCTGCCGTCATGTGGTGTTGCATGGGAGAACCAGAAGCCATATTTCAAAGAGAGCTCCCTCGGGAGATGCAGCTGGTGTCAGTAAAGCAGGGCATGAGCCCAGAGATGCATGGTAGTAACATTTAAGGCTGTAACAGCGAAGGAATGGGGAAGACAGGAATGAGGACACCCAGATAATTTTGTGTGGTGAGAGATAATACAGGTCATCTGATGGTGTTGCTCTCTGAACTATCAACACTTTAGAATTTAATCACAAAATGGCATTATTGGCCTGTCAGTCCACCCCCATGGTTCACACTGAAATATCTAAACAAACACTGGAGGGGGATGGTGGAACCAACATTAATGCTGTCCCCAGGGTGAATTCTAATAACTCTGATTATTTTTTATTGTGTTACCACACTAAACTTAAGTGGTGAACATGGAAAATTTCATACCTGCTGAACATCAACATGCATCAACATCAGCAGCATTATCATTGTAAGCATGTGTAGCATAGTGATTTGAGCAATTAGCTCCAAGGACTATTGTGTATGAGTACATCCTCACAGAGCTGCTTCCACGGCTGTAGACCTCTAATCTCGTTCCACCCTAGTGGTGACAGAGATTGACAGGAACTTGGTCCAAGAGACATGGTGCAACAAAGGATTCTAGCCAGACACACTGCAATTACACAGTATGTGTCACTTAAAGCATTTTAAAGTAATTTCACCACTCTTTGCAGCATCTTTCATCATCAACAGCAAAAAGTATAATGCAAGCAATAATTAGAGCAATTAAATATTAATTTAATTAATTCAAGTCTTCCTATACTGTAGATTGTCAGAAATAAGAGAGCACACAAACAAAATCAATCAAACAAAGTTCTCTGTCGGTCTCTTTCCACCTTGCTGCACTCTGCCTTCACTTTACACCCAAGAGCAACATTTAGTCAAACTGGGCCAACAGATCACATCACAAACTCATGATCTCTCTCCATCTCTGTGATGGAGACCAACAGCGTCATTTTCAGCATTTTGCCATCAAACACAGAAAGAGTGGAAACAGAGCACGAAAGAGGGTGGGGGGGGGGTCAAAGGAGAACAAAAAACATAGAGGGTGAGTGAGAGAATGAATAAAGCTTATATATCAATTTAATGAGGAGCTCTCCAGCCTAAGCACAGCAAAAACAAATAGATCCTCATAAAACAAATATGCCATCTTGAATTAAATGAAAACATTATCATAGAGAATGTGAGTAAGCAAACATTTCTACAATTATCCCTGTTCTCTCTCAATAATGCCATTCGCCATTTGGCATATTGTTTGACAGACACGTGGTTTTGTGGTGTGGAAAATTGCTTTTCAGCGTGTCATCATTAATAATTCACTTATGACAAACAGCTCTGACATTTACACTGCACTGGGTGTCTCTGTCTGACACTGACAGAGAGACAATAACGAAGGAGAAAGAGACCGATACAGGGAGAGACACATTCTCCCTCAGCCGAGTACTGATGAAATTAGAAGGGTCAAGCCAAATAAAGTGTCAGAGCTTCAGTAGTAAAACATTGATGGACGAAGCTGTGATGACCTTTGCAGAAATAGTACAATGACTTTGAATTGATCTTAAGTGAGTTACAGTAGCTCTGGCAATAGTGAGAGTGAGCAGAACTGAATATGGCATAACATTAACCCAGGAGTGCTGTCAAGCCCTAGTAACATTGGTATAAATGAGCAAAGAGGTTTTCATGACATTTAGATTCCATGCATTGGTGTCCAATTATGCCCCGGTTGGAAACATCAATCACACGCTCCTTTGGTTATTGAGAGTGCAGTGAGAATGTGAATGAGCTGCCTAGAACGCGACTAAGTGACAGACTTTGTAAATCTGTGTATTTTCCCTCCTGAGTTTCTGTCTGACTTCCAGCTCAACAGGTTGAGAACAGACCAGTGCCTTCTCTGTGGGCAGCACAGTGTAGAGCTCATGGTTTGTGGGCAGACAAACATTGGAGAAGCAGATAGATTGAAACCGGAGGTGGTTTCACTGTTTCCCTGACCAGATTATTGCTTCTTACAGAACACTTGAGTTTTTATCAAAGATACAGAGAGATATCAAAGCAACCAATTCCAAATTCTGCGGATCAAGCAGGGCAGATATTTTCACTTTAAAGACAATAAGACCTTAGCTGGGGGGGGCATGACATCATAGCTGTTGTACAGATGGTACCATGTCTGCACTTGATAAAGCACCTTTCCTCATGAAAAACTAAAATAAACAGGACAGATAAGAGGATGTTTGGATACATCTTGAATCACACTGCTTTCGTGAAACAAAGTGATATTAATGCATATCCTGCACATAGCCAAATCAATGTGAACGTAACATCGTGAACATAAGCAAGTATATTAGCAGCAGGTTTACAATTTTATAGGTACAATATCTATCTAACAAGCCAAATATGAGTCTTAAGCTAGCTGCTCCCTGAGGCTGTGCTTGGAAGTAAATGCTAAGTGTGTTAGCATGCTAAAATTTGTTGATTTTCACTAAACACAAACTCCAACTGGTTTTCATGAGAGTATGAATAGTTTGGTTGGCAACAGATATATCTGCATACATTTCAGCTCCATTTAGTCCTGTGGTTCACAGTCTGGAACAAAGTGGTGCTGATCAACAGTCTCATTTGCATCCCTGAAGCAATCCAAAAAAACTAAAGTATAAAAAAACAAAAACAAATTCAAAGACTCTTCTTATTCTTTGCATTGGAGGATAAAATAATGAGGCTTGCACTTGGTGTGTAAAGAATCAAAACACTGATACCACAGTAAATGGGCAATTTTCCAACTGCAGCTGTGAGCAATGAAGTCGGGTGGATGCTTTATGGATAGCCAGAGGAACGGCCAGTGTGTTCCAATAGGGTAGTGATCACAAGAAATGAAGATCACACAGTGTGTCCAAGCCTATAAACACCCCTGCCGAGAATATAACCAACGCAGAAGGGACGCACAGCCCAGCACTGATAACCACTGTTAACACAAAGACACACACACACACACACACACACTGGACACAGCAAAGATGTTGTGTCTTCATCTTTCATCTGTAACCACTGAGTCCTGCAGTATTTTCCTGAATACATCACCTGTAAAGTATTACATGAATTGTTGATTTGACATCTTTGAGTTTGTATTCAGTGAGCACATTTTTATGTGCATGCGTACGTTGGCCAAGGAACCACAATAACACACTGACAGGATGTCAGGGCAAGAAGAAATGTGAAATTCCTGATGAGTATTAGTGCAGCGTAGTCAGTCTGGGGACAAACATGAATGTATGAATGATTCAACTGTGATGCCATATTTTCACTCAAAGCCAAAATGCAGCTCTGATGCGACAAAGACAAACCAGAGCAGAAAACAAAGTAGTTCTTGCTTCAACTGGCAGAAATCAGCTGCTTTTGTTGCCATACTGATAATGGTTTGATAATGGTCCTGTTGTAACACTAACCATCAAGAACTCAGACTTCAGCCAACCTCGCAAATTTAAACTAACTACTAAAGTCACAGAATACATTATTCCCCTCTAGATTCACTTTCTGCATCATAAAAGTCATAAAGACATATATAGTATAAATTTACAGACCTGCGCTTTCACAAAACCTCTTACAAAAACATTTAAACAAGAGCTTCCAACAAATCTTATTGTTTCCACAGATCTCTCCAGCGCTCCATCCCTCTGCACCAACCGCCTCCTCCATCACCTCCTTTCCCCCGCACACCTGCACTTCCTTCTCACGAACCAGTCTGCCATCCAGTAGTCCCATTAAGCTGGCCTGCTCTCCCTGCCTTTCCTACCCACCAGAAGCTGCCTTCATCAGCTCTTGTTAACCATTTCCATGTTTTCCCACATTCTGAGTTGTAAACTGTTTTCTCGTCTGTATACAACATCTATTGCACATCTGCCTGTCCTGGGTGAGGGATCCCTCTCTGTTGCTCACCCTGAGGTCTTTCCAATTTTTTCCCTGTTAAAAGGGTTTTCTTGGGAGTTTTTCCTAAGTCAATGTGAGGGTCTAAGGGCAGAGGATGCCGTCATGATGCTGTGTAAAGCCCTTTGAAACAAACTGTTTGTAAAAACAGGCTATACAAATAAAATTGCCTTGCCTTGCCTAGAGATGAAAAATGCTGCCTTCAGTCGTTTTTTGAAATCTCTTTTAATAAAGATGTGAAAATGCCTCACAAATGGCTGTTCAATTAAATTGTTCAGAGACTGAAGAGCTGCTCATCACGGCACTGAGCCACTTCAGGCTCACTCATCCTGTATCCATTTACTGTAAGCGTGTGCTGGAAGAGGAGTGTGAAAGCCTTCGGACAGAGGAGTTATTCCAAACACAAATGGAAGTGTAACATCGGACCCAGAAAACCAGAAATTAAGACGAATCAAGGAACTAATCCAAGACTCCACATCAGACGAAGTATACACACACCGTCATAAAATGATTATTAGTTGTTCCTAAAATCTTTTATGAATCATCCTGAGGTGAACTCTTATACAAATAAATTGTCTAGACCCTTTTTCACAGATCTGCTCTGGCTCATTTACCAACTTCAGCTTAATGACTCGTGGATTTAACATATGCTGCCACTCGTTTAACAACAGCCTGGGTTCAATATTTTTAATTACCTACTGGCTGTAGCTTTTACTGTGTCTCTCTTTAATTCAGTGAGACCATTCTGAAAATGTGAAACTTTTCTACATTTCAGAAAGAAATATATTACTGTCAGATGTGTACAGATTTGAAACCCTCCATCCTCAAGGCCAAAAAAAGAGAAACCTTTTCAACATAGAAAAAATCAACAAACACTTTTGGGAAAATATTATATAACTCCTCACACTATATTTTAAAAATCAGTGCAGATATGTTCTGAAAAGAAAATAAATATATTGGGTCAGAGAGACTTTTAGTCTTGTGAAATGTCTACAAAACTATGCACAAACCATCCAAAATCATTTCCATCTTCTTCTTTTGGTGCAACCATAAAAGTCAAGGTATATTCTGTTATATGCCACATTTTCTCTAAGTATTGGAAACACAAAAACATACAGAGCATGAAGGTCAAACATAGACCAAAACATTTCGGTGCTCTCCTCTGTTTGTGACCAAACCTGTTCCTACACCTGTTTCTGCAAATGCCAGATTGATTTGGTGTGATTACTGTCATCAGGCCCCTGTTAATGCCAACTACTAAGTACTGTTATTTCATCAAGCACTTCCGAAACGATGTCTTTATCTAGACTGCCATGTGTCAAGTGCTACAAATGTGTACACACAGACACATGCAAATGCACTGACAAACATACAAAATACTAACTACCCCCTGCTAAAAGCAGAGCGAGATGCCAGAATTAGAGACTTAATTGATTCATTTACAAGGCCGTGTTGGCTGTTTCAACATGTCTTTCAAGTAGAGCTCTGTATGTGACATGCAAATCTTTCAGAAGATCTCCAATGAAAACCACACAAACAAACACGACTAAAGACAAAGTCAGAGCCCCACAGAAGCTGCACTGCTCATTACCCCCTATAATACAAAAGGTTCAGAGATGAGGGGGGGCGCACTGATGATTTCAATTGGGGCCTAAAAATGAAGATTCACACCCTGGCCTCAGAATGTAAAAGTAAAGCCTCTAGGAGCAAGAATACACTCATTAAATGACTGGTGATCAGACTACAGCACTGAATTGAATTGTGCACTATTTTATCTTCAAGTAGAAGTTAAATTGATGATTTACTTTTCAAGATATCTCGTATAACCAGCAGCATAGTGAGTAGCTGATTTTGGGTCATCACAGTTTTGGGGGTAGTTCTCTGGGGACAACAAATATATCTCTTGCAATAGACCACTACATACTGAATCACTGGCCCAATGACATTGAATGACATGAACTTGGCCTCTGCTGACAGCTGGGCATTCATTCACATAAGCTCTCTGTTTCATGTAATATTACTCCAGCTTTGTCTGAACTGAAACTAATTTCCTTTGAAACACAAAAGCAGGTGAGGTGCAACATCTCATTTTCCATCCTTCTGTCAGGTGGCTCTGGATTTGAGGTGGATGTTCAAGCCTGTAACTCGGCTTGACTCACTTTGGCCATTGTTCTCTTGGCAGCAGTAGTCTGTAATGTAGCATTGTAATAATTATATTAGGCAGGGTGGAGAGTAATTATCTAACTCACCACAGAGCATCTAAAAAGGCCAGCCAGATGATCCAGTAATTGACCACATCCAGCACTTTACTTTTCCAGTTTTATTTGAAGTTTTGATCTCTATAAGATATATTCTTGGATTTAAGTGACAATTTTCAATTTAGTTTTTAGTTAGTTTTTTATAGTTTTTCACAGAGATGTCCTCCTCTCCATGGGATTATACCAGGGGATTAAACCCAGTAGACAGGCCCAATGAAGCAGTTTCACTATAAAAATCTGAATAATGGCAAAAAAAGGACAAATTAATAACTTTCAGCAAACATGGGACAATTACTAAAATCCATCACTGGTTAAAATATAAAAAGTATGTGGCGTGATAGATGCTCATGAGGACCGCTGCAACCACATGAAATGGGACGTTACCATGATTAAAACCACATATTTGAGAATTGCTGCAAACATCCGGGATAATCTAAGTATGAAATGTAACTCAGAAATATGTAAGTGGTCTACTCATTTTTAGACATTTTAATATGTAAAGGTTACAGATTATAACTTAAATGTCAAATGAAAACTCTCGGAGGAAAAGTTCTCATTCAGATTCTTTTATTTCTAATCCATACTTTGTCCCCTCCCCATTGTACATCATCCATCTACTCTCCACCTCAAGTCTGCACTCTTACTCTCTCTCTCTTTAGCCATAGCTCAGCATGGGATGTGGCATTCTGTACCTGCGGTGAGGAAAGGGCGGTGGGCACAGAGGGTGTCAACACCACTAGAGGTGAAGCCCCAGCTACAGCAGGGAGACAGAGTGGGGCGTCACCGCTATAATCAGCTGGAATTTCCACACCGCCACAGGGCAGGAAACCAGTAAATACAACCATACACGTGGTATGAGCATGTGAATGAGTGTATCGTAAACACACACACACACACACACACTGGTGCTTCAACTGTCAACTATAAATTCTCATTGAACTGTTCAGATACAGAAAATTCATTCATCTCTGAGTCCAAGTGAACATTTGTGCCAAATTTGAAGACACTCATTCACAAGGCCACATTAATGTGAGGTCACCGTGACCTTGACATTTGACCACCAGAATCTGATAAATTCGTCTAGTGAAGTTCAAATTGAAAATGTGTCAAATTAAGAAATTCCCTCAAGGAGATTGTGAGATATTACCCTCACAACAATGGGACAGACAGGGGGATGGACAACGAAAACACTGATCCACTCCAGCACTAGTTTTCACCGACATAGAAGCATTTTTTTTTAAGTGTATATGTGTTACTTTTTTCTTGGCTGGAAGCAAAAACTCCCTAAAATCTTGCTCACAGCCAAGAAATAGTTTTGAAACAGATTTTGTACAGATCTTATATGCCCGATACAACATGTCGATGTATACAGACATAAGAATCTATCCCATTTCTCCAACAGAAAGCAAATAAGCATATTTCCCAAAATGCCAAACAGTGCATTTAAGCCTGCAATCATACGAACTAAACACTGATGTGAATGTATACAAACCAGTACTCTAACTATTTTTGATTGGCTTTAAAAGTCTGATTCCTGTCAACACATGCTCTGTATGTTTCATGTTTAACAATTAGAAAGTTTTGGATTTTTTTTCTTTTGCATTTCTTGAATTTCTTATGCTTACTGTATCCTAGAAATCTGAAGGTATGTGTCAATACTTATTTGAATTTGCTTTTACTGAGAATAAATCTCTGAATAATGAAGAAAATCACTATATCATAATATACAGTATACAATGGAAACTTTAGTGATATATAACCTATATGGGATGAAAACCATAAGTAATTACAACTACAAGCCCAAATAGAGGTTCTGTATTGATATCAGATTTATACTCACTCCCACTCCTTGCGTCGTGCCTGTGGTGTGCTGTGTATCTTATGAGCTTGATGGGCTTTGACAATGTCCCTCTGCTCAATCAGGCCACCCCTTCGTCGCTTCATCACATTGGGGCTGACCGCCAAATCTCCATCCAACCCCAGCATTCCTCCGCCAAAGTCGAAGGTCGAAGCCACATCAAGAGATAAACCCAGACGGTTTGGGTGCAGAGGGGGAGCGTGGCCAGACATGTGTGGGAGGTAGAGGGCATCGTAGCTGGTTGAGAGGCTTTGGGGCTCCAGGAGAGAGTGGGACTCAGGATACATGCTGGACACTCTGGGGAGCCCTGCACGATGCTTTTGCCAGTTCTCACTGTCCGCTGGGGACGGGTGGGGGATGTGGTGCCTGGGGGTGCTGCTATCACACATCGCCCCCATGCCCAAATCCAGACCACCCACTGGAGGCTTAGGCCCTTGTGGGGCTCTGGGTAGCCCCAAAGCATTGTGGTCCCCTGTCAGAGACTGAGAGCTGACCGAACAGGAGCCCAGTTCCAGCATGGTGGAAAGGCTACCCGCATTCTCAGCATAGTGCTGCTGGAAGGATAGAGAGGGGAGAGGAAATGGAAAAGAGGGTAAGACAATGTGAGTGACACATCATATTATTGTGAAAACATCAATTAACCTCAAAGATTCACAAAGCAGTTCATCCCCTGGAGTTTCCATGAAGTGTGATTGGGAGTCTGTAGTAATGAATATTATGATATAAACAAATGTGAATACATACTCTGGACATGAACAGAAAATATGATCTGCATTTAACTAAAGAGTAAACGGGTAGCTTCATTTAGGTTTTTAAGTACTTTTTACAACAAACACTTGAGTCAAACTTGGCAACATTGCAAAAATATTTTGTAGCAAATTTTCTATTACATCTGTGGCAAGCTACATTTTAACACACACATGGGCAGCAGAAAAGTAACTGATTCAGAAAACAAGGTGAGTCCCCAATGAGTTCTAATAGCAATCTGTACACTGACTTAAATACAGCTATTTTTTGTGAAATTCAAAGATGCAGGTTACAAATAGTAGACTTAACACAGCCTCACATATTCCCACACGCAGACACTCAAACACCAACGCCCATGGATGTTTGATTATACTTATACAGTGTATGTCAAAACCCTGAAAAGACCCAGCTTCTTTGTAACTATGCATTTATTCAGTTAACTCTTTGAGGCAATTGGCCATTGGACCAATAATAGCACTGACTCTCCCAAGTCAATTTAAAATATCACCTGTCTTCTGAGCATCCTAAGGGATCCGATAAGCGGTAACACAGGCCATAAAACAAATAATCATAAAATACTGCCGTTGCTGTGCTTAATGGTGCAATCAGGAAGAGGGGAGAATGTCAGGAAGAGTCATTTCATCAACCCAGCATTTCCTTCATCTGGTAGGAAACACCGAAGACTAGTTTGGTTTGGGATACATGCTCTGAAGGCCTAGTTTGGACCATTTCAGTTGGCCAAACAATATATTCCTGGTCATGCATTCATCTTTGGTAAATAGTCTAACTTGTGCAGTGAGGATATTGAGAAGTTAAAAAGAAGATGTGTGCTTTTACAGATCAGATAAGATTAACGTTGTTTTGCGGTCTTAAAATCCATCAGATTGCTTAAGCACCCTGAGAGCCAGTTATTGGAAAGCTGTCAACAAGTTGGCACACTGCCTTGAATAAGGCACTCGTGGCCTCAAAGATACTGGAGCCAACAATGGTGGTATCACTCCAACTCCAACTTAATTTCAAGAGATCTACACTAAAACTTCCAGATATCAAATCCTTTTCACAACGTAATGAACACACACTGCTTGACTTTCTGATATCCTGAGTCCATTGCAGAGGTTGAAGCCCTAAATGACTAAAATCCTCCAGGCCAGAAGCAGCATAATAAAAACTGATAGGATAAAACGTTCTTGTTTTGATAGGATACTCAAAAAAAAATCTGCAGCCGTGTGATTTGCTAAATTCATATAGCAGAGAGCGACATATTTATTTAGGATACAATAAATGAACAAATATGTCAGAAATAAACGGATAAATAAATACAGTATCTTATTCATCAAACATGAATCCTTTCCTAACACATGGATGACCCAACTCATCAGCGCTATTGGAAGTGCCCAAACCAGCATTCCTGCTGAGTTCTGAAGCTGAAATACGATATGATTTACTGAGTAGCAAAACCAAAGAAAAGCAAAACCTCTTATGCACTTCGTCGTCTTTGGTAACTATAGTGTTTTTGACCACTCTTCTCAACGAATTGTTTTCAGCAGAAACCCTTTAAGACAACCTGTATGCTAGCGGCTCAGGAGTCAACGGCAAACAGTCATCCAAGTTAGCGGCTAGCTGCTGAACTTATTAGCACCTAAAGCCAAATATTTCTTTCAGGAGTTGGTGGAGACCAAATAACTGAGAGTCAGTGGTGGACTTACATTTCGAGGTGACCCAAACAAAACTCCAAAGGGCTGGTAATGTTGTACTGTGTCAGTTGCCACAGTTAGCTGCTACTTTAACCACATCATTATAGTGTCGCCAATTAACAAACTAGCTACAGCAGCCTTGACAAGGTCTATCTAGATCTTAGATACAGCTTATGATCCAGGTGCAGCCCATGGATGTATAAAGAGAACAGGTGCAGCCTGTGTCGCTAAGTGACGCGATACGCTAATAAGCTAACTCGTGACGTCTTCGCGCGATATTTGCATTCAGCTGGGTGTCAGTAGATTTGGAAATTAAAAAAAAAAAAAAGCCGTTCTTGTTTAGCTACATGTTTTTCTGTGTCTGGCCAAAAAAAATTAAGTTCAATGTTGCTAAATTCAAATTGGAAAGAACTGAAAATTTATTTTCACGTCAGCCACAACAGCAAAATATGTGCTGTTACATTTGCAAATTAATGGTTGTTTTACATTGCGGTCAAACGTCATAATTGTAATTACAAGTGGAATATCCTCATCGTTCATCATGCCAGGGAAGCTTTTCTCTTCCAAATACTGATGCATAAGAGACAGAAAAACAATGAGTCTGAGTATGATGGTGTTCACAGTCTTTACAACAACAAAAATTTTAAACATTTGCATTATCCCTTTTATAATAAATCAATTCTTCCTGCACACTTTTACAGTTTTTCATTGATGCGTCTGCAGTTTCTGAATGACTCCATTACGTTGGACACCTTAAATGTGTGAGTCTGGGAGGTTAATGATATATAATGACAGTGCTGCAGTGCTGGAACCCAAAGAGCAATAGGACTATAGGAAAAGTGGCTTCTTAATGAACAAAGCTGGGCTTGAAACGGACACAGAAAAACACCACTAAGGCCTGCCCTCTTCCTTCTCTCCCCCAGCTTTACTGAGTGCTCCGTAATAATGTACATTCAAGAGGAACTATGCAGGATTTTTACCATAATTAAACAGCTTCAGAGTAATTGTGATGGTTAAATAACTGACTTGTAACTTGTTACAGGGAGAATGGAGGCTCTCTGTCTTCCACCTAGTGTCTCTTGGCTGAAAACCAACCTTGCAAGATCAGTGCCTCCGCCCCGGTGTCCCAGCTCTCATCTCTGCGGCATCACGACACAACGGGCCCTGTAACGCCTAATCTCTTGTTTATGACACAAATATTCACGTCGTAACACGTATGTGATAAATAATGTTATCCACCACTCCATGGATTGCTTGCTTGCCAGCTTCATTTAAAACAAATGCACATGGCCGGGAGGAGGGTTAGCAAAACAGCGGAAAAGCAGACTTACATAGTTCCCCTTTAAGTGACACCCATTCAGAGGAGGTCTGTGTAATATATGTTCATGAATACATGTATCTGTCCATACAGTTGTGGATTGTGTGGTTCCTGGCAGGAGAAGCTCTGTATAAGAATAGGCAGGAGAATATGAATTGGTCTGGTGCCCAATCAATCCATTTAAAAAAAAAATCATCTTTTCAAACTCAGTGCATGGGAATGCCAACACAATTAGCTGATACACTGTGATATTTGAGTTCATACAGTTGGATCTGGGTGTAGAGCATCCACCAGATGCACAAAATACAAAAAAGAAAAATCTCCCAGAAACTGAGCATATTTATGATGGATACAAATAAAGTAGGCTGATACAAACATTTAAACACCAAAACTTCTTACCAGAGTAGAAAGGTATGAGAAAGATATGCTTAATAAAAGGCTTGAGGACAATTTGGCCTCTTCCAGGAGATGAAAGCTTCTAAAACACACACTGATGTTGGCAAGACAACATACTGCATATCAAATGAACATTGATTTTGTATCACTAGAAGAACAAGGCCACTCTTAACGTCACTTCAGCTCTCATCAGCAAACAATTTGTGCACCTGCTCACCCATGGTTCATTTATGTAAAGGCCATTTAGACACAGTTTATCTACACATACCATATGTAACCCAGAGTATATTCACTGATTAAGCTGCACAGGCTGCTCCTTGTCATCTGCCATTTGCTAGTGAGATCAATACAGTGAGATTAAAAAAATGTCTTTTCTCTCCACTGTCAATATTCAGTATGGGCAAAACTAGAGGGGGAAAGGCTTGCTTTTCTTTTCTTGCCAAATGTTACATAAGAGGACTTTTATATTGTAGGTACACCACAGCCTATTTACTTAGATTAGACTACAGAGGGCAACAGCTGCTATATCACTGCATTAGACACTAGACAAAGATATAAATGTAAACTTTACAATATAATATAATGTGCAATGTTTATGTCTATTTCCACTCCTACTGACCGCAACCACGAAGCTCTAAAAGACACCCACACCATAATGCACAGACTAAAACATCAAAGTGCGTCTGCTGGCATCCTCACAATTACCAAAGTCGCACTGCTAAGAAGTGGTTGGATAAAAATTCTCAAACAATAAGAGGTTGGGTTTTTATTCAGTTTTGTCACTGAGCTTCCATGCTTCCATTTCATCAACTCACAAAGCTGATCTGTTGCTCACAGCTGTGTGATGACTGCTCAGTCTCTTCAGGTGAGATAAATCAAGCCAAAAGATTGTCAGACTTGGCAAAAACTGAGTCACTATCTAAGCGCCAAACTGTTCTTTGTTGGACAGCCAGGTGTCCGCAAGGTTACTAATGAGGTGTGAGGAAGAGGCTCAGACAGGCGAGGAACCTGCTCACACCTGCTGCCCCAGCGACCCACACCAGTGCCTGATTACACATTATCTTTCACAACATCCTCCCCTCAACCTGGATGTCAAACCAGTGAGTGGCCAAGCATGTGTCAGGAAGTGTTATGCCACCTGAACGTATCCTAATGGGCGTTGAGTTTGAAAAGGAAATCAGGCATAAAAACATTTCAGCAAGCTGAAAATAACCTTCGTGGTTCGTTTGTGGTGAGGTGCAGTAGACTAATGAGAAATTCTTGAGCACAAAAAGGGGTTCAAGACAATGCAATTCATGCACTGGAATCACAAAAATCTACCTGGATAACATACCTAAAAGGATAATGTTGGTGTCCTTTTTCTGGTAGCTCATAATATTTCAGGTAATATGCTTCTTCATCATGCAGACATTTTGGCAATAAAATGCAAATATGCCAAGAAAGTCACAGGTTTGAACAGATAAAACAAAGAGAGGTTTTCATCCACTGTATGGGAAATCTTTCCTATGTATCTAGAGCCAGGGTAGGAACACAGTAGGATGAAGACTTGAAGAGGATTTAGGAGTTATTGATCACAATGCAGTAGGAACAGACAGTAGAACAATATCCTTTGCACACATGACAAGTCATCATGACATCACAAGTTCATCATTTGTGGCACCACCGTGTGCTGTGGGTCATGTCATGTTAGTTCTGTTTGCCTTGTACAAACAGAATGACAAAGGACCAACTGCACTGAATACACAGCTCAGTCTCAAATAAGGAACTAAGACGTTTATAAATACTGTAGTAGCCTGGGATATACCGTATATGAATGTGTTAATATCCTCTCAGTGATAAGTCTAATTTTTCTGGAGCTCGGCGAGCCTCTCACCTTATGCAGTGATCTAAAATACAGCCACTGCATATTACTGTTCTGTCTTATACAGAGTGCACTGGGCAGTGCCAACATCTACATATTAGATTTACAACTTTATGTTATAAACACACACAGCACTTCAGTGTTCAAATGGAAGCAGTAAATATGCAAATATACTGTGATAGGAAAGATATACTGTACATCACACTTCTCTGGGTGTACCATCAGAGATCAGGAAACAGAGTAAAAAGAAACACACACACACACACACACACACACACACAACACCAAAAGCTTAAGAGCTTAAAGCTTTACATTAGTAAGTACACAGACGCAAATGTCCACTTAAATAATAAATAACATCATGTTCAATTGTAACACAACCTAAACATTTTTTCAGCAGTTGTAACACCTTCTATAGATGTGCTATTGACAGACATACAATATAAAAACAACTTGTTACTGGCAGGTTTTACTTCATGTGTCCTTTTAGTGTTTCTAATTTTTTGTATTATAATGTTTGTTTTCTATCATTCTGATTACCCTGCAAGCACTCTACATGCATATTCTTACGTACTTTTCATTCATGTGTCCCTACTTGATAATTATTGCTCCCACTGCACAGTAGGGGAGAGTGGGGTAAGATGAGCCACTTTTCATATTCAGGATCACATCAAGACGATTATAGTTTTGTTGTGAACTAATATGTCTTCAGATATTTCAGGATGTTGTGCATCCCTACAAACAGACAGAATGAGTGTAAACATAACTGTGTTGATTATGTACCATGTCCAAAATAAGTGGTCTCGTGGCATAACTTACCCCGTGTATGGGGTAAATTGAGCATAGGAGCGGGATAAATTGCTCAACTTTACCCCACTCTACCCTATTGTGCTGTACTAGCCTTTCATTTAATTCATTCATTCACTTTAATGTTCTATTCCATTACTTTTTGCTATATCCTACTACAATGATATCTTATGCTGCAACAATAACAATCAGTTTTCCCTGTGGGGTTTATTAAAGTTTCATATTATGATTATGTAACTATTGTACCATAAACACTGAATAACCTCGGTTTGAACAGATGAGTTCATTAAAAGCCTGTAACAAGCATTTGACAATGAACACATTTGTGAATTCATTTTTGCTTTGTAAGCCAGAGCTCAATTGAAGTTAATACACATTTACAAGCAAAACAATATCATTTTGAATTTCTGGTATTTATGTGGTTTATACATTTGTCAGCTACTGAAAGTCACACTCACTTCAGCAGAAAAATCTCCTGTGTCTCAAGTGGTTTTTAATTCATGCTAATGCTTTGGCCTTATATTTGTCTTTAAATTCATCCAGGTACAACCTGAAGGCTTCACTTCTCAAAGGAATACCTACTGCTGAGATGACCTTCAGGAGAGACGATTACACAACCACTAACATGTCAGATCCAGAATGATCAACACTGCTAATAGAAACACCGCACTGCTGTGGTCCAGCCATTGGAAGTGAAGTATAGCGTCATGAGGAGGAGCCAGAGGGTGGGGAACTGTCACATGGCACATTTCAACAGCAATTAAACAGTCCGATTGATTTTTTTTCACATAACAATTAGGTAATTACATTTGTTTGAGAATGCAGATGTTTACAAGTAATTAAAAATGACCAAACTGGAAATATATTGAACCCCATACTAAGCAGCAGAAAACACTGCAATCAAAGAACAGTATCATTCATTCTTAGAGTCTTAGAGTGTTGTTGTTGAGGTCCTGGACTTTCTGTTCGAATGTTGGACTGTTTTTCAAATAGGAAAATCTCCAGTACAAACACAAGGAAGTGAAAATGCACTGAAAAGATCTTCCACATGTAAAATATTTCATAAAATGCCAACAATGTTTAGATCTTTGGTGAACAGAGAGGCAAAAGAAGACTTTCATACTTTCATCTCTCTCTCTGGATCCACTGGGAGAAGATCCAGCTCTATTGTAAAACCTTGGTTACCATACAACAATGCAGGATTTAAGCAAGATGGCCTCCTGTACCATTAGGTGAAGTCTTATTTTACAGATGACAAGGCGTTTGTTTTCTCAAACATGTGAGTTCATGTTTGTCTAGATTTCGACTGAGGCCTGAGACGTTATTTTGCAGTGTAATACATGCCACATTACGTACATAGTTCTGTTATAAATATGTATACCACCACACTGTAATGCTTATACACCACACCTGATGTATACAGTACATACCTGCAGCCATTATACAAAATAAACCCAACCTAGGATTGCACTCACCTCTGTGCAAATTGAATAATACGTAACAGATAATCAAATTGATTTCTGTGGAAAATCATCAAACTGTGAAAAATACTTTCAGAACAAAATGTATATTACAACGTTGAATCCTTACATACATATTTAGTACATACATTTTGTTCTAAAAGTATCCATTAGGCCTAGGGGAAACAACACTGAATTTGAAACATGAGTGCAAAAATGTAAACAGATGAATATGTGTTTTAGCTGCTCTGAGACAGTAATAAAAAATAACAGCACTGTCCACACAGTGATAAAATGACATCTCCATAATCAAATCTTTACCTGTGTATGGATTTATCACCTGAGACGTACATCCCTCTTTGCTGAATAGAATACAGATGAGGCTTAACTAAACTACTGATATACTGTGTAGGAGTGGATGATCAATTGTGCATGTCTGCTTAATGTCATAGATGGGCAAATCTGTTTTCCTTTGTCTTTGTCCTTTGACACAAGAATATCCACAAATGATTTTGGAAGAATTCAATTGGTTTACTGGTACAAAAGGGCAGATTTACGTATGATTTAAAAGGGGTAGCCTACAGTGTGCTGTCTTTGCTGCTTTGGGCTTGTTGAAAATTCAGACACATTGTTTTGTTCTGGGGAACAAGCAAAGTAAAGATGACACAAACTAGGAAAAGTATGCTGCAAAGTATAGGAGTGGTTGGAGGAAGGTTTGAGCCCATCTACTGCTATTTAAGACTATCAGAGTTGCACTGAGCAAAGAGAAAGGCCTGCTCACTTGGTGAAAAACAATCTAGTATAAGAAATTTCTACCATTTCTTTCTTTTTCAGCTTATTACATTGACCCTTTATCCTTGGTGAATTGATGATCAGTCTAATAGTCCTCTTCAACTAGTGTACACATGCATTTCATGCTGCAGAACCCTAACATTGTGAAATTGGACCAACTTTGTTAATA
Organism: Selene dorsalis; assembly: GCA_900303245.1. Taxonomy (NCBI): domain Eukaryota; kingdom Metazoa; phylum Chordata; class Actinopteri; order Carangiformes; family Carangidae; genus Selene; species Selene dorsalis. Next base: position 17,148 of record OMNW01019338.1, on the reverse strand, counting down.
ATGAATTATCACCCAAACTATCTGCAGTAGGTAGTCCAACAAGCATAAAGCCTGTTTCCCATAAGAATTCAGTTCAAGAGGTTCAGTCAGGATGGGCTTTGAACAAAGGCACTAATTTATACATCATGAAAAGCAATTTACACCCCTTCCAAGGAGAGTGGTGTTATTCAATCAGGACAATCAGTGCACTTGACAAGAGAAAATTAACAAAAGACAATAACAGGAAAATATAGCCAAACTAGATTGGGGGTGGTAAGTGACAAGTGTTAATGTGATGAATTCATTAACCAGACACTTCATAGAAGCAGGATTGATCCACGTAATGCTCCATTTGCCCTCATACAAAAAAAAAGATAATTTAATTGATTTTAGCAACAAGCTGAGCATGCTAACTACCTATTGACCCACTGATGAGTAAATGGGCTTTGTAAAAGATTGCATAATTGCAAATTTAATGTTGAATTTCAGGAAAAGGAGACATGTAAAGTGATGTAGTCAACTGACAACAAAGTGTTTGCCCCCAGCATCCAAACACACATGATTTGTGTTTGTTCCATCGGATTAAATAAATACATCACTGCAGGCTTTAACATGGCTTCATTTATCAAGAAGATAACAGAAAAAAAACATACACAACTCCATAGAAATACAAGACCACATGTGAACAACCAACTTCACGGACGGATCATACAAACAACTTTTTTTTATATTTCAACATCTTAAACCATAAACACTTTTTTCCAATTCACTGTGATCAGTGTAACCTTGGTTTTCTCATCTTAATTATTTTCATCCTTCTTAAGGTAACGATCGCTGCCTTAGTGCAAGTACTGAACAAACAGGGAAGATTTCTTCTCCCAGCTTGTGAAATTTTTGTCATTAGTCTAGGCCCTCTTAGTGGGTAATTAGAGGAACCCAATCCAAGTCTCTCTCTATGTGGTCGTGACGCTGACACCTGCTCCATCACATACTCTCCAACACTCTGAATAGAAAGGTTTGAATCTTCTTGTACCACTATGACTCTAATGACTCACTTTTCTAGTCCTCTCATTTAATTGCACTGGTAAAAGCCCGCACAAAGAGAGACTAGTGCTCATTGCTTTATGGACTACATTGCTAATTTGGTCATGTTTCAGAGCCTTATTAAGTATGCCAAGGTGAGTGTTGAATAACAACCTCCTCTCAAGACATAACATATGCAAAAAAAACAAACAAAAACAAACCCAAAAAAACAGTGTCTTTTTCTAACTGCAATATAGTAACAGAATAAAATTGAGAATTGTAGCATCAAACATGCAGGGTGTTACATTTCATGGCTCTACATCCATGCACTTGTCTCTCTCATTGATCAGTGTCCTCAATGCAGACTAAAGGAGGACTCTTCAATCTGGCTTTCTGCACCCTGCTCCTCTGGGTGGCACACAAGCATAACCCCTGCCAAAAGGCTTCAGCTGTCGGATAGAAGATATAAGCTCACTACAGCCAGGAGACTGCTGAGCGTTTTTCTTTTTTTAAACTAACACCTGTTTGAGAACATACATTGCGTATAAGATTAATCCTTACCTAAAAAGAGAAAGCTCCTTTCCATGTCGTTCACCTTGCCACAGAAAAAGAAAATGTGGCAGTAGACACGACCACGTCCGCCGTACTATCCCCTTGCCAGTTCAGAGAGAGAGAGAGAGAGAGAGAGAGAGAGAGAGAGAGAGAGATGACTGGATGAAAGGAAGTGTAAACGAGGTCTTATTACTGTTCATGGTTCTCTGTATGGCCTGAGAATGACATGGCTGAAATTGAATCAGTTGCAGAGGGTTAGCAATAGTAAATGAAGTTTATGAAAATGAGCTGATTTTTAATTAGACCTTGATAGGATCTCTCTGCTTTTCATCTGTCTCCTCTGCCTCAGCATCAAAAGGGGTCTGGCCCTTTTGATGAACACTTTGCTCACTCAAAGTTGCAAACAGCACTGCAGAAAATTCGACTTTCATATATCTGAAGCGGAGCAAGATGGGAATGTGACAATGTGACAAACTGCAATATTAAATTGACTTGACCTGAGTAAGTTAACAGGGCAAAGTTGTAATTGTTAAGTTCTCAATGGAATTGAATATTCAATTCCTCGTATGCCAAATGGGCCTTCTCTCCTTCCAGCTGCCTGCTATTAATAAATTCTCTGTGTAAATATGTGTAACAAGCTGACATGCAGTATGTTCCTTTGTGTGACAGGGGGCTTCTGCTATATTGATAGTGCAGTCTTGGAAACCATAACTAGTGTTTTTTTAGTCGAAGAAGGTCAGTAATTTTACAACACACTTCACAGATATAGCTGTGCTGAATTTGGTTTTAATAAGTACCAAGTACTCATATATGATAGATGATGATTAGATTCTGATTTAAAACTGGGAAAATCCATCTTAATGTGACAGAAATTCATGTTCAGCCAATGTTGCTATGTGTCTTCCAATAATTATAAGCAAAATGCAAGCAGGACTGTATATGACTGCATGCTATCCACATTATTATGTCCTTTCATCATACTTTATACTTGCTATATGTTGTCATTACATGGACATGAGTCTTTGCTATTTTGCTGTCAAAGAGAAAAAATTGGGAGCCTGCGAGGGGGAAAAATGTAGCGATGAAGTCACTAACTTTGCAGCAGCTTCTGCGTGTGTTACAAGAGACTGAGAAAGGAAAACGTGGTTACCTGCTGCACACGATGGAGATGGCAACAAGGGAAACAATAAAGACCACTCCTGCTGCAGCTGACCCAGCAATCAGTGGAAGCTGTTCCCTCAGCTCTGACTTGAAGTCATCTGTATACACAAAGAGAAAGACAGACAGGTAGACATTGAGAATGGCTCAGGTAAGACTGAACGACCATGACTGTGTGTATTTGGAGGAGTGTGTGTGAGTGTGTGCTTGGGAGGTAAAGGGAGAGGCAGAGGGAAGAAGAGGCAGAGCAGAATGGTTAGACTGGTTGTACTGATGGATAAAGAAAACCTATAGATCTCTCTGCTGAGAGGTGGTGACTGAAATCCAGTCAGCTTTAGCGAGACTTACTGACAGACTGTGTTTGATAAAGTAGCAGAAAGACAGAGAGTAGCAGAAAAGTGATGGTTAGAAAAATTGAGTTAGACCTCTCAAACTTCTCCACCTCACCTGTCAGAAATGAATGGTCAAAAAAAAAATCCACCTTGGAATGTTGTTTCTCAGGTGTTGAAAAGGAAGTCATCCATGTCAATCACACATACAGCACAAACATGTTTTATGTGCATATCCAGGGCAAGCTGCCAGAAGTTCAAAGAACAGCTCAAATGCCTGCCTAAAACCACGACACAGCAGAATCCTCAGACGTCTTTGTGTGTCCCTGCCTTCCCATGACTTTGGCACCAGCAAACACTGTGGTTAAAGCAATGCACGATTTAGCATGCTGCAGGCAAATCAGCAGCTTCTAAATTCAATCCCCCGTGTAGAATGGGCCTATTGGATTAAAGTGATAAAGGGAGAACTAATGCATCTTCGGAACAGTGCAAGAGCTGGGATATATGAGGAAACTCAATGTGACAGGGACTGCTCACTCTTTTAACTTGCACGTTTATCAAATACGTTTCAAGCAAACAGTGTGAGTGACGTTCCAGCTACTCAGCGAGTCTTCCTGTTCTCTTTTGATGCACATTAGGTGCAAGAGGTCCAGATCAGATCTCCCACTCATCCATATAAGAATGGTGATTTTTTTCTCCCTCCTGACAGCCAGGAATCACACGGCTACCTGTTCCGGCAGTAAACAGGCTCCTATTACAATCAGTTAGTTGCCAAAGCTTCAGCTCATTAGAGAAATGGGGAACTGTGACATCAGTCACCTTACTGATGGACAAATCACTTCTTATTCATCATACCTGTCAATCAAGTCTGCTCCGCTTGTGAGTCTGCATGTTTTGCGCGTGCAGAGGTGGCAAACGGACGCCTTGCGGAGGCGTATGAAAACGTGCAGACGTGAGGGATTTAATGTTTTGAGAAAAGACGTGGAGGTGGAGCAGTGTTTGGGTGGTGAGGTAGTGTATTCAGGGGCCTGGTGCAGGGGCAGGAGGTGGAGCCGTGGGTGTGATTGTCGTTAGTTCTCTGGCGTCTGCTGCTAATTGGCTTGACGAATGTTGTGTTATGGCAGCAAGCCAACGGATGAACCATAAACAGTGTTTGTGTGAGCCAGTGTGGCGGGCATGCACGTACATGCGTGTGACCGTGCGTTCACATGTGTTTGAGGTACCAATAATTTGCAAATGTCTGCAGGAACAAAGGAGCCATGACTGCGCCGCTACATCTGCTCTGCACAGGTAAATAGCCACAGTGATCATCTTTATCATTATTATCACTCCCATCTTCCCCTCCCTAAGGATCATCAGCGATTCATTCATTGTAATCTTCATTAACACAACGTGATGTGGAAATGTCACCCTTGTCTTTGATACATTATTAACTATGGCTGCACATGAATAGCAGGCTCATAGTCCAGCTCGGCACAGTGAGGCAGCACTTGAGAAAATCTTGTGAATGTTACACATACCAAGTCAAATGTTAAATCCATCCAGACTGACTCACACTGTGTTCATTTCAGCACTGAATTCACTTCCTGGCAAGGCTATGAAGAAGTGCTTCACGAGGAAGTGATATGCAATGCTGCCTTCACCATCTCCCTACACACACATGCACACACACACACACACACCTCCTTGCACTTCTACCAATAAACATAGTTTCACAACCTTGCCAGTGTGGCAGGTGTTGCAGCCCCTTTTCAGCCCCTTTCCTCTCCGACAATCCAAGCCCCTCCTCCACATGGCAAAAAAATTTATCTCATCAACTACTAATCACAGCTATGCATTCTGGGACAGCTCTCCAGCAACAGAAGGGCCGGGTGAAAAACCAATTAGCTAAGCATTTTGGATCAAACACAGTTAGTTGCACAAACAAAAGACACTCAGCGTTTTACATATTCAAAGCACCCACACACACAGACTCAAACCTGACTGTGAAGAAAATTAATTTAGCTGTCGAAATAGAAGTGCAATCAAACATCACGGTTCCCTTCGATCTCCCCTACTAATAATGATAATAATAACTCAACAACAAATTTAAAGAGAGACAACAGTCTTTGAAAGAGTTTTGGTGTATGTGAGAGGAAAAAAAGGGAGAAGAAGAAGGATGGAGAGAGACTGAGAGCTGTTCCTCCTGGCTCGGCGATCCTTACCATCTGTGAGGGTTTGGAAGCACATCTTGCTGCTGTATTTGCCAAAGCCAGCCACAGTCCGCGCCCGCACCTGCACCACGTAGACTGTACCCGGCCTGAGGCCCTCCACGCGCGCGGTGTTAGTTTGGCTCCGCAGGATGGTGGAGTTAATCTCTGCATGGTCCTGAAAAGAGCAACGGACACAGGGAGCAAGTGAGAGACGACTTACTGAGAGGATGTCAGCAGGAAAGTGTTAAACCACAGAGTTAAGAAAATTGTGGTAAAAACAAGATCCGGCGGTGGTAACAGGAGTTCAACAGAGAATCAACAAACAAGCTTATAAAACATTGTACATTCAGGAAATAGTACAGGTAACGTGGCTCAGTTGAAGGAAATTAGTTTAGCTGGTATATTTTAGTTGTTGTAACCCAGAGACAGTGGAAATATAGTGCACTTCTGATAAATCACACTGACAGGTGAAAACAGCAGATAGCAGAGTAGATGCTTAACAGACAGTACACAACACTTAGGGACAGACAAACGCGTTTTAAATTATGTTGAAGATTCAGTTTATATCAAAGCTTCAGTCAATTCGGAATCTCAATAACAAATTTTTGCAGCATGCACACACACACACACAGAAAGGACACATAAACAAGGGCACTGAATGCATAAACGCAAAACATCTCCCATTCACTCAATAACACACATACACAATCTGTAATTAAAGGCAATCATTTTTGCAAATTACAAACACCACTAGCTACTTCTTAACAGTAATAGAATTACATTGTGTATTTGTCTCTTCAGATGAGTTTGAACATTGCATCCAGTTGTTTTCTTGTCTAAACTAGGTTGCTTTTTAAATATGACAGCCAAGCCCACCCATGGAAAGCACTTTACTTTTTCATTAAAGAGAATGCTATAAACATATCCTCTGTGTAATCCCCGTTTGTTGTAGTTTTCTCTTTTAGGTATTTGCCCTCTTTTTTTTTCATGCACTGATCTAACCAAAAACTCTTATTTTCACCCTTGTAGACGTGCATGATTTTGCATGGGCATACGATATGAATATATGCATTTGTTAATGCATATATTATGAAAATGTCTGGTATGGACCAGGAGACCTGCCCTCTGGATCTCCGAATTTCAGTCACTCTCCCTCTGGGCTCAGGAGAGTCAGTGAGGCAGCCTGCTGCAGTGTAGTTTGGGGTTTGCTGGAGGTATCTGCTATGAGGAATCAGTAATTACTTAGGCCTGTCACCTTCCTATAACCCAGAGTGAATATGACAGCCAGAAAATAAGACTACACTACACCCACCTACACCTCACCCACTGCTGCAGGCTGCTGATAGCTAGATGCAGACATACTATAGAAGGGGAGTGGGGGGTGGAGGGGTTGTTGAATATGAAGGGGCCAAATTCCCTGTGTCAGTGTAACAGTGTAAATAGAGGCTGTTTTTTCAAGCTTGGTACACACTTTTGTCTAACGCTGGACTACAATTTATAATACATGTGTGAATAAAAAAAAATAGGAGTGCAAAGTGGAAAAAGTAGATAGGTAAAAGGCAAGAAAGAAGCGAGGGGAGGAGGAGGAGGAGGTTGGAAGATGATGGCAGGAAGCGATAAGAAACTCCAGGCAGAAGCAACCCACATCCAAATCATTATCCAATCTGATTGGTGTAATTGAATCATTCCGGTTGCTCCGTCATTGAGCAGATGAAGTAAACACAGCTATGAAATCTGCCCCCGCGTCCCTACACACACACACACACACACACATAATGATGTGTGCAATCACATTAGCTCTTATTGGACACTCCAGGCTTGATGAAGACAAATGTTTGGGCTTGGGATGGGAGAGCATCGCACCGACAAGCTTTTATTCTATCTCTGAGAGGAAAGAGATGTTTATAAATGGAACGCTGGATGTAACTGGTTTAGGGAGTTTAATCATTTCACAGCCCTTTTGTCCATTAGATCACACACATCCCCACAATCCCCACACTTTGTATCAAAGCAGCAACTTGTGAATTTCAAAGAGCTGCAGAAGACATGCCCCCCCCCCGAGGAGAGACGAGGA
>OMNW01019326.1:9306-21030 GCA_900303245.1 Selene dorsalis | reverse complement strand
TGGCGCAGTGACAGGTGAGCTGCAAGAGAAACAAACATCCCACAAGCCATATTTCAACGCTGCAGCAATTTCACATGTGAGGTTTGTATTGTTTGCAGTTCTACTATGTGTGTAACAAAGGAAACGCTGATATATGAAGGAACATTTTTTCATTATCTTATTACTTTCACACAGACAGTTCGGAGAGGGGCAAATCGAAATCCCCCCTTTAAGCTGAGCTACTGAGCATGCCGTGTACGCTCAGTGTACACAGTGTCCTTTCCCGTTAACGTTTGGTTTATGTTGGGAGAATATTGTGCGCTTTCTCTCATGCATGCTAATCCAGTGACCTTGGCAGTGTGTGGATCGCAGCGCAGAAACAGAGGAGGGGCAGCGAGAGGGGGCGTCAGGCCAAATACTCGTGAGGTTTTAGACATGCTCCAATGCCCACCTAAAACCCGGCAAGGACACGCCCACCGATCCTGAAAGAAAAGTGGTCTGTGGCTTCCAGCAGAGGTGGCACTCACAAGTGCCTGCATATAACGCCATAACAGCCGCAACAATGGAGCATAATTACAGCACATCAGCTCCGTCTGTTTCAGACGTTTTAATGGCTTCACTGCCTGCACGCTCCAGGGAATGTACAGAAAAGTTCAGTCTTTGCAGATTTCAATCAGGAACATTTGATTTGAAGAAAATGGCAAGCAGCGAGAAATAATGGTGCAGCTGTTAATTAAGATGGACAGAGAGGAATGTGAGGTTAAAGAGTGTCATTAGGTGTTTTTGGGAGTGCTTTGATGCAAGTGAAGATAAGTCCAAAACAAAAACATGTATTACAGTATATCATAGTTTTACACTTGCCGTTATGATGCACTGAATTTGACTCTTCATAGCATAAAACACTCACTGTCTATTTGGTTTTGTGGAGTCTGAAGTCACACAACAAAGTATTTTCTTTTATGATACAAACAAATCACTGCAATTTGCTGTCAAAAAACATTTTTTCCGCATAATGTTCAGCATTAAAAAGATGATTAAATGCACCACTTTGGTACTTTGGTATCCTTCACACATAAACTTTTTTGTGATAAGGTTTGACCCACTCACTGTCACTGTCACTATAATATTGTCGCCAGAAAAAAAACGGCCATCTGCAGCCTCCACTATTTACACAGTGTGTCTGTAGTTGTAGAGCTGTAGAGAGTCCCACACTTGGACGGTTTAAGTGTTAAAACTGATACTTTGTGTTGATGAGGGAACATAACACCATGGTACCTTTGGTTCCCCCCGTTGCATCCTACCATTGGGAAATCTCCCATGCGCTAAAAACGAGGAGCTAGTTTTAAACATTTTGCATTTCGAGTGTAAATGCTTGACTTAAAGTTGGCTCATGCCATGTTCTGATGCACTGATTGAAACGAGTATCCTTATAAGACAACAGTGTTTTTTGTTGATTCATCTATGTGGTCATGTGAATGTATTTTAAAACTAACACATATAATTAAAAATGACATCAAATGTTTATATCATTTAAAATATATCACAACCTTGTCATGTGAAAACAACACCACACCCCGAAAGTGAAGTGCGTACTCAAGACTTTATTTTCATGAGAGTGGAGGCAGAAGTGAAATGGTTAAAAGCAGCCGTCTTGTGTAGCTTTCATTAAAAGCCAGAAGTTTCCTGATTCTGATCCAGTACGTTGATACACTCCACATGTCTCTTATTCCTACTGGTGCATTCGAGTGTAAAGAGAGAGAGAGGTGTGTGTGTGTCTCTGTGAAGCCTGGTTGACTATAGCTCATATACTGAGCTGAGGGATTCACTTAAAGTCTCTGACTTGACAGAAAAGCTGTCTTGTCTGATTTTTTTTTTTTTTAATATATACACGACTTGATCAGTAACTACAACTGACAGTCTGCTGTGCCTGCAGGTGAAGCGCATGTAGATGTAGGAGAGGAAGTTTTGTTCTTATCAGCATGAGTGACACCTGTTGAAAGAGACAGACTGTTTTCTTTGAAAAATAATCCTCGTCAGGAAACATAAGAAGGATAATGCAGCAGGTGTGGAGATGTTGAACACACCAGGCTCCTGAGAGCGTGTATGTGTGTGTGTTTGTGTGTGGATAAGAAAAGCTATTAGCAATGAGTGTAAACCAGTGTGCTTGAGCACTTCTTGCCCTGTCTCCTGATGAAGAAGAGTAGAGAGCAGGAGACCCGGTGTGACTCCAGCCGGCTCTTGTCATCAAGAGCCTCTCCATACGCACATGCACACGCAGTGTGGTTTTTGTCTCTTTGCTTTGGTAGCACTTAAAGACCTTCAACATATGCCGGTCTAGAGTGAGTGCACTTAGTAAACTGCAAGAAGCTCCTGTGGTGTCCTGAAAACAGACGAGTGCAAATTGAAAAAAAGATGGCAGCAGAGATGTATCAAAGTGTTTTTATGGGATTCTAGCTGTAGCAGAAACCATCTGTAAGCATGTGCAGGCCAGCTGGATTTGGACCTTTACAGTGCCAATGCAAATGACATCTTTTTTCCTCTTCAAACCCACTATTCTGAGTCGTATATCATGCTATTCATCAAGTCACTCTTGGTGTGAATGTGTTTTTCTATGTATGTACACTACGGACAGAAGTGAGGAACATGATGAAGAAGATATTTGAAGTAACGTAGTGGATGGTGGATTAGGACGGAGAAAATCTCAAGATGCCCCTTACACATCGCCAGATAACTCCGAAGATTTCAGTCCTGGTTGAATCAGACAACCATGGTTACCGGTGGAAACGGGAAGTAAGCCTCTCACCGAGCAGCCACTTTGTCAAAAATACAACAGAACAGTAACAAATGCATCTGTTCAAAACTACAGGAAGTTTAGTTTGTCATATTACTTCACAATAAAAATCACATGAGCAGTAACTTCATACACATTTGATACGGGCACACATTATGAGTGCAACCTGAATCCAGCGCAGGAATCATTAATAATGAAAATTACTATACACTGTGAAAAGGGCTGGCGTGGTGGAACAGTGGTAAGTGCTACAAGATGGTTCTGTGTAGGTGTCTGTCCATGTAGAGGTGACGTGTTCATTTCTCTCCAGGTTCTCCAGCTTCTTCCCACAATCCAAAGACATGCAGGTTATGTTTACTGGGGGGGAGGGGTTTTTCACAAACATCATGAGGATAATAACAAAAATCTATTCTTTCAGAATCATAAAATATCCTTATATAACTTAATTTGGCTTATTTTCTATTTTTCAGAATCACTTGGATTCACAAACACTAATAGTTAGTGCCTCCATTTGCGTCTTTAAGATTAACGTCGCTCCTTCATAACTTCAGTTTTAGGTGCAGATTCTGCTCAAGTACAAAACGTTCAGTGAGACTCCTCAATCTTTGTGTATCAGGTTCCAGTGACATCCGCCATCTCTCCTTCTGAGAGAGAGAGTAGGAGTAAGATGGTGGGAGAAGGAGGCTAAAGAGTCATCCCACACATGACAAGCACAGGCACGTCTGTTTTGAATTGAGTGAGGTACCAACTCTCTCTGTCTGTCTGTCTCTCTCTGTGTTTGAAGAACTCTCTCATACACCACATAGATTCTCACTGAGCTGATGTGCAGGGTTTCATAAGCCTTCAGCTGTCATAGGCCACTGCGTTCCACCGCTCTTCTTCCGCTTCTTCTTCGAGTGTGAGGTAGGTGTCTGCCAATCCAGAGTGCATCAGCATGACACCTAAGAGCCAATAATTACAGAGCAGAGCTACACATCTGTGTCAGCCCCTTGTTCTCTGCTATAAGAGATATGCCGTCTTTTTCTGCACTGACCTCATCCTTACGTGCGTGGGGGAAGATGATGTGTTTTTTTTCTTCAGAGGCATTATTCAGTATTTTGTACAATGGTGCAGCTGTTCCACATTTCCATCAAATATTCAGTCGTTTAATGTTTTTTTTTCACTTGTTGCCCTCATGTGTTTCTGCACATGCAACCATGTGGTTTTTGGTCCATAATCCTCACACGCAGCGAGCGCTGGACTTACACACACTGCCAGGCTCTGGTTATTATCTGCAAGGTGCAGCCGACTCTCGGTATGATGTGTATACACTCAAATACAAACATGACACACAGCACGTACACATAAAATTGCAGCGGAGTCATGCCATCATTCACAGTGATTACAAACGACGCAGCACATGGCAGCAGATGTCACAACCTCTGTGAAACTGATTCCAGATGATTCCAGCTTTTATCCACAGCCCACTAAAGTCAGACTTTCCCTGCTTTCCATTTTGTTTCACCAAATGCTGGTGAGTTTTCACTCCGTGTGTACAAATTCGTAAATTTACCATTTTTAATAAAACCAGAGTTCACCACACTAAAAGTGATCATTGAGTTCAAATGGGAGGAAAGTGAGTGATATCAGTTTAAAGCTTGTCTGAACTCCTCCCAGCAGTCTGCCTCCCCACTCCTCACGGTGCAGACAAACTGTTTCTGTGCGGACTTGGCCGGCGTACAGCACAGCAGCAGAGAAACAGCGCTGCTTTCGGTTGCCAGTATCCACCAACAATGAAATAACCATCACTTTGCCAAACATCAGGAGGAGCAGCGCCGCGATGACCTTGAAGTGACTTCTGTCGGCTTCTGTCAGGAGCTCCAGCGCCGCTATCAAGCCCACTGTCAGATCATGTCAAACAGAGAGCCTTGAAGCTGTGCACTGTTGTGTAGCGTCAGCTGGTGGAGGGCAAAGATAGATAGCTGTGTGTGTCTGTGTTTTTGTTTTTTTTTTAACAAAAGTGTGTCTTGCATGTAAGATAAGCAGAGCTCGGTGTGAGATGAATATCAGCTGTGCTACACGCTCCTTTTCCTTCGGGTTGTCTCCACCCGGCTGCAAGTGAACCCCTTTGTCCCCATTGCCCCCTTGCCTTGTGACTTGGCTCATGCTGCTTTAGTAAATCTGGGGCATGTTTATAGTCGGAGCTTTTAGGAGTGTCTTGGCAGGCGTACACCTACCAAGCAGCCAATCAATCGCCCCACCAGTGGAGTACTATTAAACCTTTAGAAAAAAAAAGAGAGAAGCTTGATCCTGCTCCATTTTCTCTGAAATATGATGCATGCAGTGCTGGCATGTATTTTATTTCCCTGTGACATTATGTCTGCAGGCTGGCACCCCCTCTGATATCTTGGTTACTTTAACGGTGAACAAGCGTACACTGAACAACGCACCCAGCTGTGATTTGAGTATGCAAATCTTAATTGTTGTCGCTGTGTAAATTTGGAGGTACACAAAATACATAAAATGTATTTTTCAGTTCTAATTTGAGTATATGAGCTATGTGCTACATTACCAGTCATTTTTATATCTGTCTCAACAGCTTTAGTTATGTATAAAGGAACAGTTCAGCATTTTTGGAAATGCATTTGTTTACTTCCCTGCCAGAGGTTGTGTTAGTCCCTTGTCACTGTCAGGCTGCGTTCAGGCGCAGTAATGGCTGCAGGCGTAAGTGTTGCACTATTTGTGTTTGCCTAAGAAAAGAAAAGATCCATCTGTATTTGAGGTAATGTATTTTGCATGTGTATTCAAAATCCAACGTTTTGTTTCGTCAGATCACAGTGACTTACATCTATAGATAGAAAATTGTTCTATGATGTACAAATGGAAGGTGATTCCAACTATCATTTAGTTTAATACATGCAGAGGTGTGGATTTTACATCATTTTCAGGCAAAGATGAAACACTTCTCGTGTGTTTCAATTTTAGTTCAAGACATTTGTAGCTGTTCAATGAGTGTGCACAGGATCAGTCAGACTCTCACTATAAAGCAAACATTTCTGTGATCACAGAGCAGCTGCTCTCTCAAATCCTACGATATGATTTTTGTCTCTTCCGTCTTTACCCTCACTGATGTGGGATATGCAATGAATGAGTACACTGCAGAATTTTATATGAATCACTGAGAGGTTATTATTTGCCAGAGGAGAAAAGATGTTAACTTCTTGAATGTTGATAGTATTGTACGCTGACTGTAAAGGTGACCTAGGTTTGGACCAATGACACATTTTCTTTTGCAGTGTTGCAGATATTCATAACCACTCATTTTGACTTCCAGGCTGAAATTCAACCGACCTCTGGTACTTACTAATTCAGCATGTTGGCGCCGACAATAAAGCGGCCATATTGATGGTAGGTGTGATTTGATGAGCATTAGCAGAGGTTGAATGCTCGGCTTGGTGACAACCAGCTGATTAAACAGCGGGGTGATGAATGGACTTGGCGCTTGGCTGTGAAATGGCCTGCAGTTGCTGCTGCTCTTGCCGGATGCTCGGCATTCTGCTGCAAGGATGTCGAAAGGTACGAGTGACCCCGCTGCATCAGAAAGTGCTCTTAAAAACAACAAAGCTCCTAAAGGTTCCAGCATACGTAGATGGAAAAACAAAACCAAAAAAACAAGGAGAAAGTCTGGAGTCTCTCTTTGAAATCACAGCAGCTCGACACAGCTCTGACGTTTGTTACCACTCGACCTCCTGCTCTTATCAAAAGTCCATCTTGCAGTGCTTTTGAAAATTATATGTTTTCCCCCATCTGCATGTTCTTTCGTAGGTCAACATCTCAATCCAATCTTCCTGGTTACCACAACTCCCACTCCGTACTCAACTGACCTCATCCCCCCACCCACCCTCCTGCTAAGTAGCCCTGGACCGCTCTGAGTAAAAGTTTCATGAGTTTGCTCTCCTCTGCTCGTTACCCCATTGTCTGTCTAACAGGATGTCACTGTGATTTATGTCAGAGTTTTAATATGCTGAGGGAAGGCTGTTTTTGGTTCCAGTGAATAGCCAAAACCCAGGGGAGCCGTGACAGTCGAGCTATGATATGTCCCCCTGTTGAGCGGTGAGATGGCACTCCTTTGTCTGCCAACTGCAGGGTCCACTGGGACAGAGTATAGCTCTCTTTAAGAGCATTTAGGACATCTTTAACAGACTTAATACACCTTGAAATAAAAACCAGCTCTCCTCCATGTTGGAAAACGTGTATATCTTCCTGTCTTGAAGGACCGAAGGATGACAATAGGAAGTCTTTTTCTATTTTGTTTTCCCTCCCCTGATTTTAATGACAGGCCCCTCTCTTCATTGACTCCAGATGTCACAGCGTTTTGAGCAGAATGAGGGGCTGATCTGGAAAGGGCTTAAGATCTGATTTTTGGACAAGATGGAGCTTGTGCAGCTGGCTTTCACTCCCATAAGGGGAAGACAATCATCTGCCAAAGTGCCTTGAGTGTTAGATGAACCATTTGTTTGCAAGCATATTGAAAAGTTTAAGTTGGAGATTGTAAACATTTATTGCAGTTTACTGGCTCTATTTGCATTATAGCCCAGTGCACCACCTGGAGTGCTGGAGATAAACGTACTGCTGGTGTCTTTTTTTACTATCAAAAGTGTACAAATTCACTTTGCTGGTTATACATGGGGACAAAAGGCTGTAAACGGTTAAACTGCAGCAAATATTAGTGTTTATGACCCCAAATACAAGCCCATAATCTTATTTGGACAAGCAAATGGAGTCTGTGACCCCCAGCGCTTTGGCTTGGGGAGAATATCAAGTGTGTGTTATATGTTTGGAATGGGAGGCAATAGATAAACATTTACAAAGATGGTCAAAAAAACTGCAAAGAGTATTAAGTATGTAAGCAAAGATTCACAAATATTTCATTAAATCTGTCCTCTGTCTTTGAAGTCTGGCAGATTCTTATAGTCTTGTTGTTACATATCAAGTGATAACGTCCACCCACCCACATAAAGAATGAGCCCGACACTGCGGGGTCACAAAGCTTGGACGTCCTTTATAAACCATCCCCCAGTACCTCTTGGTCCTTGTGTTGGCTGCTATATTTGGTGTTTTTAAGCACTTTATCGTGTAGTAAGTCAAACTGAATAGTGACCAGCTGTCAGACCTCTTACCGCTTACAAAGACTGGCTCCAAAAAATCAATTCGGACCTCTTCAAAAACTTGACTTTCACAGTGAAAAGCTGCTGCCGGTGCCACTGTAGAGGACCCCGGGCTTGTTTGCGGTGCTATAAAAAGAGCAATGTGTACATTGAATCAGTAGTTTATCAGAGGAGCTATTTGAGGCTGCAGGGAAGGGAGCAATGTGGGAAAAAGTAACTAATTTGACTTATGGCCCACTGCTGAAGAGATCCATTTGAAGAGGGCTGGCAAGCAGCAGAGTAAAGGAGATTTAGATTGGTGTTGAATAGAAGAGGCTTTTACCCTGCTGCCAGTGCCGAGCAGAGCAAAGACAAAGCTGGGCCAGCGTGGGGAACTGTGGACGTGGCTCATTGGCGTACGTATGACATGTTCTCCTGCAGCCACAATAGCTGCTGGCTGCCACTGTGCAAGAGGGACGGACAGCGAGGACGCTCGGCCCCCAGGGCTCAGAAACAACAGCGTGTTCAATGAGAGTTTTCCACTTTGTATCATAAATCGATTTGGACTGGAGCTCCAAGGACGTGTCGCGATGTAGTTGGATGTAACGTCACGTCTGTCTGTTTGTTTCCCGCTTGATTTGTGGCTTGCTGCGTTTTCCAGATCTTCTCGGAGGACTGGAAACGGCAGGACAGGAGTTCCAGTGGTGTAAAGGGATTACACCACCTGCTGTTTACCTCAGTCAGCTAACTCGCTGTTGAAATTTGTACTTGATAGAAACGTGACTATTTGCACTTGAGCCAAATCCAAAGCAGCCACTGATATGATTGCTAACAGTGGATCTAAACATCACAGAGTAACGCACAAACACCAAATCACAAACACTGGAGATGTTTCTGTTCTTCCAGACTCCAGCGTTTCATACACAGATGCACACATCTGACTTGTCTTAATCCCCCACCATCCTTTACATCACTCCTGACACCATTTTACTCTCCCTGATTGGCTGATTAGCCCAACAAATCAGATCCACAGAAGGCCACATAAGCTAATGTCGGTTTCAATCCATTCTGTGCTTTGACCAGCACAGCACTTCTCGGTAGACGTCTCCTCTCATTCCAACAAACATGATGTCTTTTTCTTCTTTTTCAAGCTTTTGCATTCGAGAAAACTGAGAAATTAAGTCATGCCAGTAACCAGATTATGTTTGTTTTTCAGTGGTAGCATCTTCAGCATGAACGCTTGCGTCCCAGTTGACCATGTTGTGTCTCTACTTACAGGAAATATTCTATATCCTGTGAATGAGGTGAAACTGTGATGTTTTTGGAGCTCTGACAACTTCGAACACTCCTTTGCACACATTTAAAACCCTTGTACTGTGAAAGAAAATCATTATTTTTCCTCTGTGAGGAAAACTATTGCTCTTTTCACAATTTAACAGTACTCAGAGCATCGTAATTTGCCAGCTTTTATGTGCTTGTGAGCACATTTTATGTGCTTTTGTACTCGGAGCGTCAGGAAATGTTCTGTACCGGTCGGCTCCTTTCTGTTCTGTCCAGCTCCAGTGATGATAATCTTCTCTCCTTGTTTATCTCCCTGCTGTTTCTCCAGATGCAAAGGAGAGGTCGGCCAAGAGATTCTCTGCGGACGGCGTCTTCAATTACACATCTTTGCTGCTGAGCCAGGAGGATGACATGCTGTACGTCGGAGCCAGGGAGGCACTGTTCGCCCTCAGCCTCTCGGACATCAGCAAGACCAAGCTGCAGAAGAACGTGAGCGTGTGGAAAAATGAGCCTTTGCTTGCGAATGTGCAGCACTAAGCTAGATGATTGACTCTAGCTTCAAACATGTTTGCAACTGGCATCTTGAGACTAATTTGAGCAATGCTTTGAGTCAGCATTGTGGTTTTAACACTCGTAAAATACAAAATTTCACTCCCAGTTGATTCCTTATGTTGTTTGTGTCATTTTTGTTTTGTTTTGCTCCACATCACACACACCAGTTGTTTTTGTGTGTGTGTGTGTATATTTTCATCTTAAAGAATCGGCCTTCTTGAGGTGCAGTGGAAACAGCATGGTTCCCTGAATTTCACATGACTTATTCAGGGTTTTCTTTTTCATCTTCAGCTGACGTGGGGCACTCCTGCTGGAAAGAGAGAGGAGTGCAGCTTCAAAGGGAAGAACCTGGAGGTGAGTGGCGTCCCGTACTTCTCCACTAACACACCAAAATAATAAAAAAAAAAACCTGTAAAAACTTAGTCCTATGACGACGGTATCTGCAGCATTGATGTTCTCGTGCAGGTTCCTTTCCTCATCTGACTGTGAGATTACAGAATGAGCGTAGTTTAATGTTGACAAACCTCTCCACCAGTTACAAATAGATTCATCAAGTGTGCAGACTCGCTGGGGAATTGCTCTTTTTTTTATGTGCACTGCTTCTTTTTCTGTCTGTCTGCTACCTTGTTGTCATGCCAGCTGTTGTATCCCTGGGCGACAAGCCTCGGTAATCTGTGTTCTGCAGTGTACAACTCTGGTCTCTGTATTACAGAAAGCTCACCAGGCAACTGCTGTGATGCTGGGAGGTTTTCCCAACAGTGTTTGAGGGAGGGAGGAAATATTTTTCCTTTTCTTTTTTTTTTTTTTAACTGTCCCATACTTTTTGAAGTATTTGTCTTTTTGGCTCTCAAAGATTTACTTATGACTTTGAGTTTTTAACTAACAGATTTTAAGAGGCTCTCAAGACAGAAAACACACATCCACTTGTGAGAATTTCTTGTGGATTCATTCTCTCTCTCTCTCTCTCTCTCTGTGTTTCTTCCCCATCCAGACTGATTGCTTCAATTACATCAAAATTCTCCTGCGGCTGAACAGCACTCATCTATATGTGTGTGGTACCTATGCTTTCAGTCCAATCTGTGCCTACATAGTAAGTAATCACCTCTCACTCAACCCTTTGTTCACTTCCAAGAGTTGATTTTATTCCTGCCATTTGAAAAGAAGTCCTGATTTTTTTTATATATGTGATTGTCAATTCCTCACACATGCAGAGTTTGATTTTTGGATATTTAAGTGTTCTTTGGGAATCAAACTCTTTTATCCACCATGTCAGTATTGGATCTGTTGTTATCCAAGCGTAACCAAATCCTGCTGAGGCACTTTAGCCAGACAAGTCAACAGGGGGTACATGAGCTGTGTGGTTTCCAGTGAGAGGGAAGCGGTGGATCTGTTTATCTAGTGGAGGAGTACATCTGGAGCAACGGTAACCGGCAGCAGGATGACATTGATTTAAGTGATAGGAGGAGAGCAATCGAGCTTGGCGACAACCCAGCTCTTAAAGTGGGGCATTAAACTCTCCTCTTTGACGTCAGAGAGAAAGAAAAACACGGGACGTCTCAGACTGAAGATGACTTGGCAGGAACTTTAGGCCCTGAACCGGGATTCCAAGCAAATCTCAGCCTGGTTGGTCTGAACATGAACACTCAGTCATGTTGACAGAGTCCAGATCTGTGTGTGAGTGTGTGTTTGTGTGTGTGTATGTTTGTGTGTGTGTGTGATTATAATATTACCATTATTAAATGTTTTATTTTTAAAGCTCTTTTGAAAACAGTCGCTGAGGGTTCAACGCCGAGAGGATTCATTAAACAATGAAAATGACAGACATAAATTAAAACAAGCTCAGAGTAAAACATCTCATCAAGATGAATCATGGGAAGGTTTTCCAGGCAGTGGAAGCACTGTCCTTTTTAGATTTGATTGTGAGTCACTGGAAGAAGGAAGATTTAAAAGTTCCAATACTCAAATTCTGCTATGTCAAAGGTCATTATAGTCTTG
>OMNW01019324.1:0-10506 GCA_900303245.1 Selene dorsalis | reverse complement strand
AAGAACTTTAGCTAAAGCTAGGCAGAATAGAATGTGGAAAATTGAATTTACTAAACAATTAAGCTTTGAATTAATCTATATCCTGCACAGGAGAGAGAGAGGAGAGAGAGAGGGGAGAGAGACACATAGGAAGAGAGGGAGGGAGAGAGAGAGAGAGCGGCTCATTAAGGGGACAGAATAAATCAAGTGTGTGCACTGGGACAGCTCTCTCTCTCTCTCTCTCTCTCTCTCTTTCTCTCCATGTTTCCTCCAGCTTTCAGTTTATGCATCTGTTCATCTTGTGCATTTACATATCCCACGTTTTTAAAGGTGGACCTCCGCATTGTGAGCTGCAGACTTGTTGGCACAAGGCGTGTGTGTGTGTGTGCGTGTGCGTGTGTGTTTGTGTCTTTTCTTTCTTGTCATTGTGTGTCTTGAGGTCAGTGTTTGTGCTCTTGTTAAAGTGTGGCGGCTCTCTGATGTTTGCATAAGGTAGATTAAAAGTATTCGTGTCAGTGTGTGTGTGTGTGTGTGTACAAGCTAAGCGACCAAAAAAGTGTGCACATGCTGTGTGACCTGTGTGTAGCGGTATGTGTGTCTAAGTGTGTGTGTGTGTGTGTGTGTGATCTCAGCTGTGTGTGTATTAATTGCGTGTTAGATCAGTGCTGGGCCTGTTCTGTCCAAGGGTGGCCTGTGATTATAAATAAACTCCCTCTCCCCGTGGAGATGCCACCAGGCCCTGTCTCAGCCCCGCCCCCTTTCCCATGGGGCCTCAGCGGCCACCTCCCAGCAGGCAAAGCGCTCTTTTGTTCAATTACAGCTAATGTAGTAGTTTGCCATCCCCTCCACCCCCCATCTTTCTAATTATATTTTCAAGTGGAATTTGTTACAGAATTAAAACAAAAAGACAATGAGAGAAAGAAAAAAAAAAGAAGAAACATCCTTTTTTGCGAGCGAAGGCTCTTGGGTTCGTCGTCCCCGGGGTGCTGTGCTATTCTTTTTTTCACAGAGCTCTGAATAAACAAGTTCTACTCATTTTTTTTAAAAGCTGCACTTTTTGGAGGAGCTGGCAAAAGCCAGTGTTAACTGTTTGCGTGCTGAGCATGTGGTCTGGATTACCTCACTTCTGATGTTCTCTGGAGTTACTCAGTCATGCACGGGTGTTTCATTTTTCAGTGTTCTCCCGTCCCCACGGTCAGCAAAAAAGAATTTGTAAGAGGTGGAGAAAGAAGAAAAAAAGACCGTCGCGCTATCTTATCTCTGTTAAAATCAACATTTATCTTCCCAGTCACCGTCACCAGTCACGCCTTTGTGCAGTGAGTTTCCTCTTTATTGCAAAGCCTCAAAGCCTAATTTGGAAAACAACGATTATATCGTCCATGTAAGCACTGGATTATAATTTCATAGCCCAGGAACATCAAATGGGCTCTAATAGGCCCCAAATGTGTTGAATTTGCTGACTTGTATTTTCTTTTCTGTGACTTTATTCCCTCTGCATTTTGTTTTAAACAAACCCTGCGTGATGAATTAATGTCTACTTTTTTTATGATGCTAAACTCCAGCTCCAAATCCTCCTCGATCAGGCAGCGCTGCTCGTAGTACTCCAATTGAAACCAGTTGTTCCCCAGTGCATATCTCTCTCTCTCTCTCTCTCTCCTCTCCTTCCTTCCTTCCTCCCTCTCGTCTTCATCTCGTGTGGGTTTCTATCAGTCATTTCGTCGCATAGCCCCTAAAAGTGTGATGCAAACACCACATTGCCCCCCTTGATATCTCCTTCATTTGATTTGACAGAGCAAAGATAGGCTCACGCGGGCGGTAGAGGAGGCTCCAGTAAGTGTTTGCGTGTGTATGTTTTGTTTGTTGTGTTTGTTTGTGATAGCTGCCTGCGTGCGATAAGACATAAGATCCCATTTCCTTCGATTTTGAAGTCTCTCTTCTCTCCTGTCCTTGGCGCTAATGTTGCTTTTCAGAGGCACTGAGAGATAAGAGGTAACATCTGGTTTAGTTTCAATATTATGTAGCAGCTTCGTATGGGGTACAGTGTGATTGGAGTGTGTGTGTGTGTTTGACAGATTGCGTACTGTGTGTGTATAAATGAAAGCACCGAATCAGTGATGTATGTGTGTGTCAGGGAGCTTGATATTGCTGTGTATGTGTGTGTGTGTTTATATATTGTACTTGATGTCTACCTGTTTGTGTTGTGTGTGTGTGTCTGAATACTGTTTGTTGTGTATATTTATGTGTGTGGTGTGTGTGTGTGTGTGTTCCCTGTCTGGACCATTTGCTCCACACTGTCCGCTGCGCAGCTGACACTCATCTGGCCTAAGACTGTCCCCTGCCCTTACACACACACACACACACACACACACACACACACACACACAAACACACACACAGAGCTTACTATATATAAACCCATGTCTCCAGAGTCTCTTTGGTCTCGTCAGCTGCTTACGTTTGATGACACCAACTAGTCTCAGTTTAACATGAGATGAGTCTCATCTGTCTTGACACAGGAAAAGTAATGGACGTCCGTTCTGTGGTAATACTTCAACTTCTCCATTTGTCTTTATGAAGTTTTAAATCGGCGTCAGTTCGGTCGCTCATGCAGTATTTTCATCTCGCGGACTGTGGGAAAACTTCGTCTTGTTTGGTTCTGTCTGTGTCTTGGCTCTGCTTCCTGAAATGAAATTTAAATCTACATTAGTCAGATTGGACATGCATTTCTTTTGTCGTTTGCGAATAAAACTGAGGATTTATACGTATGTAGCAATACTTCAGTTAGTTACCTCTCTCTCCCTCTGTCTCTGGTCTGCTCTGCTTGGATGACATCACTCCCTGGCGCTCTCGCCGCGGCCTATCTTAAGTTGTAGCTGTTTTGTATTTTCATCTGCTAGTGGTTTGAGCCAAATGGAGGCAGCCGTGCATTGCATGCCTCAGAAAGCTGGGAACTAATACAACATGTTCGCTCGCTATTCGTCTGGGTCTTTCTCCTCATCGAGCCCCAGCAGTCCTCATTCCGCAGGATTGTTGCAGGGGTTCACACACACACACACACACACACACACACACACACACACACACTGCGTGACGAGAGCTGGCAAATTATAAGTTTGTTTGTGATTTTGTGAGTGGGGTTTCTTCCACAGAACGTACAGTTTATGCAGACAGATAATAAAACTGCACAATTAAAAATGCAAATAAAATCAACGCAGCTAATGTCGAAAAAGAGAAAACGAGGAGCTGACGTTCTCTCTCTCTCTGTGTATCTGTCTAACAGACGTCCTGGAACAGAGATCATGACGACACGGCGTCCACACGCTCCGGAGGAACACCGGGACCGTCCAGCGGTGGACACACATCACACAGCGGAGACAACAGCAGCGAACAGGGTACGTGACCGAGTTTTCTTTGTCCGCTGTCTGCGTCTTCTTCTTCTTCTTCTTCTTCTTCTTCTTCATCTGCACCAGCTGTCAGAGACAAAGTGGCCCAGAGGCACAGGCGTAAACACAGACTGAGCTACTGAGCGTGTGACATCACATACGTAGGTTGTTTCACAGACATCAAACACACACATGATTGAAGACTTCATCGTGCAGTCACGTGAGGTTTGGCAGGCTTAGTCTGTTTGTGCGTTAGCTCACAGCTGCTGCTGGAAAGGTCAGAGGTCACGGCCGACCATGTGGGATCTCCTCTGGACCTGGTACGGATTCTCTGTGGCTTTACTCATGCGGTGCAGAGCGCGGTTTCTGTTTTCCTGGTGCCATCCTGGCCGTCGTTAGCTTCATGCTCGAGTCCTGAAGGTAGTTTCACATCTGAGCAGATCTGTGGCTGTGTCTGTGTCTGTGTGTGCACCTGTTTGCACTTTATCTCATCCTGGCCAGGTCAAATGTTCTGTTCTGTGTTACTCTGCTCCTCTGACTTTTTCTTTTGCTCCCAGTCTGGGTTTTCTTCACTGACAGTGATTTTCATGTTGTGGACACATGATATAAGAATCTTCCCATATTGGCTCAGTTTTTTCATTGACAGTGTATGATCAGGAGGTGACAGGTTGAAGACGTTTTTCCGACACTGATGATGAGTTCCATGTCATATTAAGAGATAATGGCTTTAAAGCTTGCTCCTGTTACCGTGGGCTGCCTGTATCATTACTATCCCTGTACTTTAACTTATTCTAAAGGTAAATTTTGTGGATAAAAATCAGAATTTTAAATTTGCAAAATGCAAAATGTGCACACAATTTGATTATAATTTACTTAATTTTTTATGTAGCGATATTGTTTTTAAGCCTCGAATTTGAATTTAAAGACTCCCTCTTTGACCAGACTGGTGTGTGTGTGTGTGTGTGTGTGCGTATGCGTGTGTGTTGGTGTTAAAGGGAAGCACAGAGAGAGAGAATGGTGTGGTGGTGGTGGGGCAGCGGCGTTGCAAACAAACTGTAGGCAAAAAAGCAACTTCATATATTATTGAAGGCGATGTCAAGGCGAGCAGTTTGCAGGGTTGCCAGTGCCAGGAGGCA
The DNA here is from genome assembly GCA_900303245.1 of Selene dorsalis. Classification (NCBI taxonomy): domain Eukaryota; kingdom Metazoa; phylum Chordata; class Actinopteri; order Carangiformes; family Carangidae; genus Selene; species Selene dorsalis. The sequence goes on along the minus strand of OMNW01019324.1, from coordinate 6,008 downwards.
GAGCCTGGGTGGGAGCAGAGAGCGCCGCCATGCCTTCCACTCCAACGAGCAGCCATTTATATAGTCAACACACACACTCTCTGTGTCTTTGTCTCTCTGTCTGTCTCACACTCAGTCTCATCCTCTCCCCCTCTGTCTTTCACACTCATTCCCTCTCTCTCTCCCTCTCTCCCTCACAGTCTGTTTGCCTTTCTCCCTCGCTCTCTTCAGCAACGCTTGACGAGGAGCTGAGGGAATGAGAGGTGAGACATGAGCCGAGATAAAAATAAAAGACAGACAGACAGACGATGTAGAAGAGGAGAACACACTCATAGAAAATTGTGAAATCACAGTGAAACAGGGGACAAATGAATATTGTGTGTGTGTCAGTGTGTGTGTGTGTGTGTGTGTGCACGCTTCCTCTGATGACTAATGGTCTGGTGCAGCCAGGCAGGATCTGATTGGTCGCTCTAATGAGTGTGCTCTGTGCCGAGTTTGGGCTCCTGCTTCTCTGACCTTTGCCCTCTATTGACCAAACTGACACTTCATTTTTCACATCTTTCCAATTATAGGCCCACTCCTTATGTTGACCCGCCTCCTCTCACTCACTCTCTCCGTCTCTCTCTCTCTCATCATCATCTCTCCCTCTCTCTCTCTCTCTCTCCATCTCCTCATATCTCTCTATTCTCCCTCCGACTCTCCCTGGCCATTGTAGGGGTTTGTTTGTTGTTGAAGTTCATTAGAGGGTAAAATGTAGGCTTGTGTGTGTATGTATGTGCACGGTCTGCATGCGTCCCTGTGTTGGTGTGTGTCAGCTTAATGAATGAAGTGCTTTGATTTTGTCCAAGTGTTACATTAGAGTTCAGGGGTGGGGGTTGAGGGGGCAAACATGATTTGTGCATGTAGGTATGAGGGTATCTGCAGGTTCGGAGACATGTGAGCTAAATAAGGAAACTTTAGAGTCACGGTGAATGAACTGAATGAACTGAGACACTGAAGTCTTAGTTTTCTCAGTTTCATGTGTATTAACACTTTTGCGTATGGAAACATCATCATTTATTATCACTTCCTTGTCTTTAAAGTTTCATTTACTGTTGTCTCGAGGCTGCACAAACACAATGAAGTCATTATAGCAGCATATTAATGTGTATGTGCATATACTGTGACATTCAGGTGTCCGTATACTTTTGGCCACGTGGTGTGTGTGTTTTATAATTCAGGCTTTTACACTGGCTTTAAGTCGGGATCCAGCATTAAACAGCTCTGTCAGTGTCTTCCTGCAGCCTGCAGATACCCTGATGTCGGCCGGTACAAATGTGTGTGCGTCTGTGTGTGACGTTGTTTTGTTTATGTGGGTGCACACAGACACAGACACACAGACAGACACACAGAAACAGAAACACGCACAGTGTAGAGCATCAGGACACAGTGACAACAGTAAATACCGGAGGACATCTTGGACTGGTTTCAGGTTTATATGGGTTAAGCGCTATCACTGCCACGTCATATTGGCTCTGGCAAATTGTGTGTCAGTCACTTGGTAATCCCAGTAAGCTGGTTATTTATCTGTTTGGCACTTTACTCGCTCTCTCCCCGACAGCTTCACCCCACTGTCTTTTCCTCCCTCACTCTCTCTCTCTCGCTCGCTCTTTCATCTTCACATCCTCCCTCTCTTCTCCAGTTTTCCCTTGTCTCCCACCTACTCTTGCGTCTCTCTCTCTTTCATTTTGCTCTCAGTCGGTTTCTCTCTCCTTGTGTATCCCCGTGCTTTTCTCTCTCTCCTCCCCCTTTTTTCTTCCATGCCTCCCACTCGCTCTTAAACACTACCTTTGTTTATCCTTCTTCTTTTCCTTTCTCTCACCTCTCTTTGTTCCTTTCGCACTCTTGTTCTTCTCCATCTCTCTCTCTCTCTCTTCCATTTGCACATCTTTTTCCATCTTTGTGTTTTTTTTTCATCTTGTCACCTTTTTTACTCATCCCCTCTCACTCACTTTTCCTCCTTCCTTTTACATCCCTTCCTCTGTCTTCTCTATTTCGCTCATCCTCCTGCTCTTATTAAAAAAAGATAGAAATCTTACCTCTTTCCTTATTTCCTTTTCTTTGTTTCTGTTATTTCTGTTCTCTCTCTCCCCTCTACCTATAACAGATTGCTTTCTCACTGACCTTTCCCTCTGTCTCTCTCTTCCACTTTCTTCATTTTCCTCCCCTCTGCCCGTAGAGCTGCACAGCTAATAGCTGTCTTTCTCCCCTGTTTTCCTTTCATCCATCCTTCAATCCAGCCTCACACTTTCTACACCTCCTCCTGCACTCAGCCTTTCTCTGATTTCCTCCTGGTTTGTGTCTCTGTCGCCTCCTTCTCCTCCTCCTCCATCCTGCCCCTCCAGCAGAGCGAAACAGCTCTGAGGAAGGATGCTGGACGGTCGAGGGCCTTTAACTAGTGAACTCCAGCCTCCTCTCTCTCCCAGGCTTTATTCTGAGGCTATTCCTGAGAGAAACACATGCTCTGCTCTGCCCCTGTCTCTGAACGGTTCACTGCCCACTGGTATAAAAATCCCCATATCTACCCGGAAATGTAGCACTCGCGCTCTCTAATGCAAGAGCTGCAGGAATCATGAGGAGGTCTCCGCATTACGTAAGATCACATGCTGAGCTCCTCGGTATTTTGTTTATGCTTTGACCACAACGGCAATGGTATTTTTTAGCACCGAATTCCATTGGCAGTTGAAAAAAAATGGAGGGAGGATCACATTTGCTTCACACATGTCATTAAAATCAGTCCTGGGTGTCTCCTCTCTCCCTAAAGAGCAGACAAAGAAGAAAGCCTCTTATTTTTCTCCTCCCTTTCTCTGGGAGATCTTTGTAAACATCCAGCAAGCTCCGACAGGGAGAGTCGGAGAGTGGCCCTGTAGTTAATTAGTCCCACTCTATTAGCCCAGCTGTTTGTTAGCTAGTTCCTACCAACGGGCCTCTTTGTTTAATACCCAGAAGCCCTCTGGAGAAGCCTCATTGTAGCTTTTGTGCCTTGGATCATGCCTTTCTGTGAAGAGTAATGCTCGAAGGGCAGAGGAAAAGCTAACAGATCATATATGCATGTGATGGAAGGAGGGGGGGTCCCTCACGGACATGAGTGGGCCTTCTCTTTTTCTCGCAGTATAAAGTACTGTGTGAATTTGTAAGGACACCCCTCGGCTTCTCCGAGGGCCTGGCATGCGAGGGAAACAGAATAACATTCAGGCACTGAATCGGGCAGCTGCAACGATGTGGATGCGAGCGGGAGCAGACGAGCGGAGCAGAGTGTTTGCTCTGTTTTTGAAAGCTACAGGGTTTCCCTCTCCGCTTGTCAGAAACATCCAGGGAGCAAGGCGATGACTGGCGATATTAGATATGTATCACCAATTACCCAGACCGTTTGTAAAGAGTACAGTGTGCTGTGCCAAGGCAAATAGCTCCCTGTAAGGCGATGTGTTAGTGTCTGAATACATTTCTGCTGTCTGAGTACTGGCCTGAGATTTCTGGTTGTTGGTCTGATATCGAGCTCTGAGGGTTTTCTTTTCTTTGCCTGGTGTAATTGGAGGAATGTTGGACACAAAATATATGCTGATATTTGCCATCCGAGAGACCTCAACTGTGTGTACGTGTGTGTGTATTATGTGTGTGTATCCTTTAGTCTAATATGTAGTTAATTTCTCTTGCACATGAGGTCCTGTTATCCTGCTATCCTCAAGCTAATTGTTCCAGTCTGCTCTATGAAATTCCTGCATTAATTACTGTACTTGATGATTAGAGGGAATTTGACTTTGATGTTTGAGTAAATGGCTGAATGAGTAGATCCCTGTAAAGTATGAAAAGACAGGTGGTGCTTGGCTGGAGCAGCGAACCTCTGCCTGGACGGCTGTTAGGACGGTTGTAAGCTGGAAACATCTCGGTGGAAGATGTGGCACTTGACCTGATATCTGTTTGAATCACGTGCTGATCGATATTCAATCTGAATCACTGTATATAACCTCCACTGGCTTTGAATCCCCATCGATCAAGCGGGAATATTCTTGATGTTGTCATCCTCTCATCCATCCATCCATCCATCCATCCATCCATCCATCCATCCATCCATCCATCCATCCATCCATCCATCCATCCATCCATCCATCCAGAGTCCGACCTCTGCACCCTCCAACAAGGTCAGGCCACAGAGGAGCTGTTGCTTTCCGTCATCTCATTGGCCGGTCTCCAGGGCCGGGGCGGGCAAATGGGGACACGGACAGGGGTGCCAGGCAATCAGCAGCTAGAGCCAGCTCGTCCAATCACTCGGCTTCACGTGGCCCCCTCAAAGTCACCGATTAATTGGTCCGATTGTCCAGTAGACTGGAAGAGAGAACTGTGTGTATCCCCCTCCCTGACTTGCTTTTCTCTCCCAGTGGCTGTTGCTCCTGAAAATGTTCTGTTTGAAACAAGGAGTTAAAGACTCTTTAGTGAGAAAATAAGAAGTTGGTGCTGCAAAAAAAGAATTGTGTATCGATTTCATTGGCACACAGACACTTACACACTAAAAAAGTGCAATGTTGTCATGTTAGATTTAACGATAAGTCAGTTATCAGCTAGTTATTGATCAGAAAGTAACAGGAAATGAGCAAACTGAGTCAATAAGATGTTTTTAAGAAACAGTCATGTTGTGCACATGCCAAACATTAAATATGAATAAACCTGTAACTAGTAATACAGAACCTGAGGGAAGCAGCACGTCGTATCGTGTGTGTTGTCTAGACGTTGTCTAGACATTATCAAGGAAGATCCTCAGTCCAGTAATTGTCTTACTGGTGTCCAGCTTTCCCGGTAATCTGTTTAAATGTGAGGCTCTGTGGGTAGATAAAAGGTATGTGGCTCCCTTGATTAGTCTAGCAGTCTGTAATACTGGAGGTGTGTGTGCACGTCTGTGTGTGTGTGTGTGAGTGTGTGTGTGTCAGCACAGTAGCTGGCAGTCACACAAACATGAGTCTCTCTTTGATTTCCTCAGAGCCTGAACATGGGAAAGAGAGACAGAGTGAAAGAGAGAGGGAGAGAGAGAGAGAGAGAGAGAGAGAGGGGAAAAAGATGTCAGTGACAGAAAAAGACAGAAAGAAAACAACGAAATGGGAGTGTAAGATAAGGAGGGGAGAGAATCTCAGGGTGAATGCTGTGAAAGCATTTTGATGCTGACTGGAGCAGTGTGTGATCGTGTGTGTGTGTGTGTGGGAAAGTCTTATAGTGAGAGATAGGCCGAGCAGTTATCCCTGATGAGCGTGTTAAGTGCTGCTGAGTGTTGTTTGGGAGTCTACTGAGGCGACTTCACTGCTGCTAGCAAACAGCAATATCTTCTCCATCCACCAGTCCGGAGGTGGAGGAGTTGTGACCAGGACACCTGAAGCTCACTCTGCGTGTAAACAGTGTGTGTATGTGTGTGTAAGCATGTGTCTGAAAAAAAAGATCCTCATGCCTCATCGCTGCAGAAGACACACATACACTTTCCTTCCTGTTCATATGCTGTTTATGAAAATCAATATCTGAGAGGCATAAAAAGGTAAATGCGTCTCAAAACACCTTGAGAAAACATCCCTCAACAACTCAGTGTTGCTGGTAGCAGTGTTTATTGAGCCTCAGCTGGATTTACTGCATCTCAAACATTATTATCTGTGGTTACCTGGGAAAAGAGATGTTCGGCTTCTCTGTGTCCAATCACGACCTCCCTCTTCTCAGATTCACTGAGATCTTTTTACGAGCCGGGTTTTATCACGGCAGCCCGACGCCGCGTCAGCCCTACGTGTAGTGACTCGCCGGGGTAGAAAATGATGGCCCCTTCGATGGCATTTTATTGCCTCATGGGCAATAAACAAACTCAGAGTGGCCTGAGTTTGCCCCTCTTGAAAAAGAGGAAATTGTATCAGGTTCCCACAGTGAGGGGCCAGTTTGCTTTTAGGATTAGGGCCGGTGTCTCCAGGCGGTTGGGGTCGCGTGGAAGAAAGATTCAGGAATACAAGTAAATAAAGTGACTTCCT